>PPLH03000013.1:0-280725 GCA_003706445.3 Williopsis mrakii
AGATTCAAACTAGGTATCGAGCTCATTGTGAGAAACCATATTTAAGTGAGCCCACATTGCACTTTTTAATGAGGCGAACTGGTCTATCAAAGGTTCAAATTCGGAATTGGTGAGTACGCTTTACTAACATTTGACCATAATAGTTGACTAACTATGTTCCAGGATTTCAAACAAGAGGTATGATACACTTTGTTATGATATCAGGGAGGAACTGCTAACATAAATTAGGAGAAAGGAGAGAGAAGGCTTTGTGTCGTCAGAGCTATCAGGCCTTTTAGATGAACCTTGAGGGTGTCTCCAGGTAACTGATTCAACTGATGTGACGCTGAAAATCATGAAGACAGCGTTGAAGTTCAACAGTAGTTATTCGACAATATCATCAGGGTATTTAATCTGAGTTTTGATTTGAAGACTGTGGTAGTCGATATGGATTGATTTCGTTAGTGCTCGAATTACATAAATAAGAGGAAGAGAAATTTAAATGTTAGTATTCATATTTGCGTTTCATAGCTTTGAGCGGTTCTTTCTTTTCTTCTTCTTCGTCATCATTATCACTCAGATCCAATGGCTCACTGGCATCAGAATTGATCTCCTCTTCTAGCCCATCTCTTTGGGCCTCAGTGTAGTACATCACCGCATTTGGGAAAAGATCGGAAGAGAATAGTCTTGCGAGATCTTCACCATTTGGGAACTCTTTACCGGGTTTCTTGCCCGTCCAGCGGAACCATCCAAAGAAAGACTTCATTCCGGTTCTGTAGTTCTTCTTTCCCTCAGTGGATTTCTTATCTGTAATCTTGAAAGGATTAATCGAATTGTAAGATTGTGGCCAGATGATATCTGCATTTTCAGAAACTAATCTCTCTTTCTCTTCAGGCATATCCTCGTCAGCATCAACCAAATTGCTTTGCTTCCTGTCTGATTTCCTTTGTAATTCCTGTGAGTCCAATGACTGTAATTTGAACTTCTTTGTAACCGTTTGAGCAGGGAAATCATCACCACCGGATTCAAAGTCAAAAGTCACAGTGAAGTTACCTGGGTCGATGCTTTGATCATCAGTGTCAGCAACGTCCCAAGAGACGTATATGTCCCTAATTAACTCCAGGTACTTGAAGTCTTGTGCTCTGATGTATTCGGCGAATTCTGGATGTTGGGATAGGACAATGTGCCAGAACTTTTCAATCATGACGGTGTGATAACGTCTTTTTGAATAGATCTTTGATACCCTCTTCAAACGTTCGATCTCTTGTTGTGCTGTTAGCCACTTAGCTTCGTTTGATCGGGTATTATCATTAGTACTCACCAGCTTCACGTTCAGCTTGTTCCATCTCTTCCTCAATGTCTGCGAGGCCGCTTAGGGCACGCTCAACGATACCACTGATTCATGTCAGTTGTTGCACTTTGAAACAGACCACAATCAACGTACTACTGCGCCTCCTCTTCGCTCATTTGCTTGTGGGGTTTTGCGCTTCATGCTGCTGCTTGTTTGTTCTTGCTCGACTCGCTCGAAAGTTACGCGTCAGAGCCACCCACAAAAAAAATCTGCGCTGCGCGCGCGCCTGCAGGTTGCCATAAAAAGTCAACTACAGAGCCCCCAAATCCTAGAAAATGTACAATTGAGAGAGTAAAAAAAGTCCAAAACTCACGTCTTTCTGCCCCTTCTGGTCATCTGTGGCATCTTGAATGGTACTTTCAAGGAAGCAATCTTATACGAGGCAGCAGCAGCTTTAGGGATGCCGAGGGCGACAGCTTCAGAAACAGTAGCACTTTTAACAACAGCACCAAGGGCTTTGAACAAACCAACTAGCCTGGATGGTTTCAAAGATAACTCTTGTGCCAGTGGGCTCACTTCGATGAGGAAACCGTTCATGTGGAAGATTGTGGTAAGCAAGTAACAGAGCAATTTGTCTTCATGATGTGGATCAATAGTGAAACCTCTATCTTTGGAGCGACCAAATTGACCCGGTCTGGCAATGGCAAATCTTTCCAGGATACCATCAATCAATAGCTCCGGTGGATTGTTCAGTTGTGATGAAAGCGTACTCTTATTAGAGATACGTCTATTCTGATAGACACCAATCAGTAGAGATGCATAATAGATGAGTTGAAGTTTCTGGAGTTGTGATTCATCCTTAACGGTAGACAATTGTGCTTGGATAAAGGCAGACTCTTGGTATGGCATGTATTCCAACCTCTTTTTTGCATCTGTCTCCTTAAGTATTGGACCGGCACGAATAAACTGTAATTCTCTCTTCGGTATGATATTGTAGACTGGATAGATATCCTCCACAGCCCTAGCGTCGACGTTCGCAACAGGGGTTGGTCTATCGTTAAGCACAGTTTCAGTGAGTTGTTCTCTCGTTGGTAGTGTCTCGGTACTGTTCTTGACGGTATCAATGATATCTGCTTCTGCATGAACGAGTTTTTCAGCATCGATGCGGTTTCTCTCCAAATCTGAGATAGCCTTCTTTGCCTTCTTGGTACCGAAAGCTTCACCGAGTGCATTTCTCTGAATGTTCAGACGCACATTATTTTGCTTAACAGCTGGCCCTCTCATCTTCTTGTGGGCCTTAGAAGTGACACAACCCAAGAGCACTGGAGCCTTGTATAACTCAACAGATTTCCCCACTGCATCGTATACTGCAATAGCGTACTGACTGGAATTGTCATCACCAGATGTACCATCATACTCCAGTCTCTCGTTCTCACCATGGAATATCACATCATTGGTCTTCTTGTTCTTGTAAAGATCGAACTTGACATCATCTGGAACTGCGAACCCATTGAAAAAAGTACCCACAGCCAGAGTTGGCTCCTCGATGTAACTCGATACCTTGAGCTCAGTATGATCCTCTCTTTTTCTCTTCTCTTGGACCATGATAGAAAGACCTACAAGTGTGGTGCAAGATCTCCCTTGGTTTGTGGTTATGAAGGCATCGCACAAGGGAAAAAATTGTTCGAGAGAAGAAAGTCGAAAGTGGCCGGAAGGGGAGTTTTTCACCCTCGGAGTGATAAAGATTTGTACGAAGAAGCACCTTTATCTTTCCTTTTATCAGGTTGTTTGTGAAGTTCCAGAGGATTCATTAGAAAGAATGGATGGAGTCATAAAGAAATCCTACTATGAGCTGCTTGGCATACCGGCTGCGGCCACCCCACAACAGATTAAAGAGGCGTACAGAGAGAGACTGCTGAGCACTCACCCTGATAAGACGAAGCAAATTGTGGATGATAACATCATTGTAGAGTTGAAGAACGCATACTACGCACTGTCAAATGACTCTACGAGGAAACTGTATGACGAGGAACTGCAGCAGGCGTTCAAGAAGAGCGGTCTTCTAAGCACGGGGGAAGGACTAGATACCTTTTCTCTAGATGACTTCGAGTGTCTTGAAATAGACAAAAACGTTTTGTTCAAGAAGGATTGCCATAGATGTACCGCACAGGCGGGATTTGTTCTGAGCGAGTCAGACTTGGAAAAGAACGGTACCGATGATGGGATGGGTGGTTATGAGATTATCGTACAATGCAATGCATGCAGTTTATGGCTCAAAGTGAAGTACTACGATACTGAAGATGAATGACTCAATAGGCATACATAAATCTAACTAACAGAAATCATGAAAAATCGTTTTCTCTAGCTTTCTCCTCCATGATGATCGCACTCAATGCCTCACCCATCACAGGTAGATCTGTCATTAGAGAGATATGGCCTAAAGGTGACGCAAATTTGGCAATAACGGGAAAATCTCTTCTTTCTGGCATCAACCACTTGTGATGCACAACACCATCTCCAGGACCATAGTAGAAATCAGCATAGTCACCATCGATGATGCCCTGTAGACCCTCAACCCGACAACCGCGCACAGTTGGTACTTCATTCCCATAGACAATTGCCAGTGGTGGATAGTCCCGCTCTGGGTCATATTCGAGCTCATCAAGAAATTTCTTTGTTCGCTTCAGAGTTCTATCCAAATATTCCAAAGACTCCTCCACTGAATAATGGAATTGCTGTTCAGGTTCTGATCTGCTCAACGATAATGAACGCTTCATATCAGAGATCTCAAAGATTGGTGATAATGGGGACAATGGGGATCGTATGGTCTTCAGCTGGTTATCATCTGGGGTCTTCTTATCACACTGTCTATCATGAGCCACTAATGGTGATAAGTTGTAGTCGATCCATGTCTGTGGGTCAAAGTAGTCCAAGTTGTATTGCTCATTAGTATTTCTGTCAATAAAACAACGACCATCACGGGGTAAGAACACAAAACTGGATCTCATGAAGAAATTGGCCTCTGCTGTAAGGATTTTCGAGCTAAATAAGACATTATCACCAGATCTTAAAGGACCGAGGATATTTGGACACATTGCAGGAACTCCAACGTAGAGTAGCCCTCTGAATAAGGCTGGATTTTTCTGCATCGCATGATGCGATATCAATCCGCCCATCGAATGTGCAATCACAATAGCACCTTTCTTCTTTGCACCTGATTTGTTACACTCAAGGCCCTGCAAGAATTCAAAGAGTTTCTGAGAGTTGATGTCCGGAGATAGCCTCCAATCATAGCCAAATGTGTGCACTTTAGTCTTACCATTGTTCAACTTGGTCTTCAACTTCTTTGCAATGTCCACCGGTCCTAAATGTGTCATCATATCGTCGGCATAGATTTCCTCTTGCGCAATTGCTTCATCTTGGTCAGTTGGGCCGATCAGCAAGTTGATCTTCTTAATGTTGAACCCAGCACGTAATGGAATCCAAACACGTCTGTCAGTCTTTGAATCCCGAAGAATACTTCCTCTATACCCGCCAAGAATCACTATCTCACCTTCGAGTTCGTCCCAAACAGTCGGTTCGAACTTCTTCTTTTCGTCAATCAATGATGGAATGTTTATACTTGGCGTAAGCGTTCTCTTGATGGCCCTTATGCGCGAGTTATCAATTCCACGATTGTTCTTGTATAAATATGCTTCTTCGAAGGTGGAAATCGTCTCCTGCCTCTTCAGTTTGTTGCGAATCTTGTTTTTCATTTGACTATGCTCTCTCTTCTCCCCGTCATCATTGTTACCAATTATGGGCAGAGATCCCTTCAGTTGCTTTATAGAGGGTAGATGGGCCAACGGGTTTCCACCAAACGGCAGAGTGAACGTGAACACCTTGTTTTCGTTCTTGAAGGACTTCTGCTCGAGCTCTTGCCGTGTTAAATCTTCATCATCCATCACGCTCTCCCCTCCAATGATTGAGTTGGCAGCGTCTGAACTGATCTCACTGTCTTGTTCATTATCCCTTTCGTTGACGTTGAGCGAGAGCTCATCTATTAGGTGCTGTGTATCTACCTGACTCATCACCGTTCGTAAATAACAGAATCAAACCTCAATCAACTTCAAAGCTGTGGAAACCCCTTCCCTTACTTTCACTTCCTTCAACGCCTACTGTCTGAGACCTCCTGACCTCCTAAATCCGACAATCCGACGATCCGACGGTCGAACAAACAATCGAAGGACGAGCTTCTGAAGAGTACTGGAGATAGCCCAACGATTCAAATTTATGACCGGAAACGTATGTCTCTTCGTTGGTGTTGATGTCGGTTCCACAGCAGTGAGGGTCGGTGTCATGGACCAACAGGGGAAGATAGTGGCATCTCACGAGAGGCCAATAGAATACCGCGTCTCTCAAGAGGATCATCGATTCGTTACTCAGAGCTCCAAAAAGATCTGGGAAGCCATGCTTTCATCTATCAGATGTGTCACTAATCAGGTAGAACCAATTGGATCTGTGAAAGGTTACGGTGTAAGTGCAACTTGTTCTGTTGTTGTGATGATGAGACGAGGTGAGAATCTCGTTCCATATTCTGTTGATTATAATAACGCTGATCCAGATCAAAATGTAATCTTCTGGATGGATACAAGGGCTTCAAAGGAGGCTGAGAAGATCAACCGTATTCTTGAAGGTGACCCTGTGAAGCAATACATGGGTGGATCTTTCTTGGAAGAGATGGGTGTATCAAAAGTCAAGTATACCGTCGATCATCTCCCGCAAGATGATCGAGAAAATGTGGTAGTTTTCGACCTCCACGACTATCTCTCATATCGACTAAGTCAACATCTTGGCTGTGAAGCTCTAGACGGATACAGGATCTCTAATTCAGAGAGGCCAATAGCATTGGACGGAGAAGTGAAAGGTTGGTCAAGAGACTTCCTAGAAAAGATTGGTCTTCAAGATCTCGCATCAAACAATTTTACATCAATTGGATCATTAGAGCTACATTATGATACCGAATTCAGTGTGATTCCACTGGCTGGGTCAAGAATCGCAGGGAATCCGAACTGTGTTGTCGTCCAAGGTGTGATCGATTCCTATGGAAGTTGGCTAGGATCCTGTCCAACTCAGATCAAGAGCACATTGACTATGGTAGCGGGTACTTCAACGTGCTTCATGGTACCACATGTGTACAAGACACCAATAAAAGGCCTTTGGGGTCCATTTTCAGGAATATTTGAAGACTTGCTGATCTCGACATGTGGTCAGGCTACAACTGGAAAGCTTATCGAGCATCTTTTTGAAACACATCCGGCTTACAGAGACTTCTCTAAAGAGTATGGCGCCCGAAAGTTTGATGCCCTTGAAGATCTAATAAAAAAGATTGAGGAGGCAACGGGTGAGAATATACACCATTCCACTCGTCATATGTTCCTCTACGGTGAACTATCTGGTAATAGAACACCATATGCCGATGCATCTTTGCGCGGCGTCTTCTTTGGGGAGTCCACTGACACATCTTTGAACGATATGGTCCTGAAGTACGTCTGCATCTTGGAATACCTTGCCTTCCAAGCAAAGCAGGTCCTTTCTCTTATGGATCAGTTTGAGATTAACAAGATTGTCATATGCGGAAGTCAAGCAAAGAACAGGAGACTCATTAATTTGGTCTCACTAGTCACAGGACTCCCTGTTGAAATAAATGACTCTGATCCATATTATTCCGGTGTTCGTGGTGCTGCTTTCCTCGCGTACTCTGGTGCGCAGGGTGTCCCTTTGACCAAAGTTATTCAAATTTTCAACTGCAAAGGTAAAACGTACATAGCTGACAAGGACAAATTACTGGATAAATTATTGCAGACGAAGTATGAAATCATGATAGATATCGCAGAGAGTCAAATAAGGTATCAGAAGAATGTGGACTGTGTATATCACAATTTATCAGACTGAAACTTTTGCGATATCCACGAGTTCAATCCTAGAGTTCTGGCTGTCATCTCTTCTCAATTGAAAGAAATGGTCAGTATACTTTCCAGCTCCCATACTATGTAGGAACTTCTCGTCGTGTGTGATGACGATCAACTGGAAATTCTTCTGACTTCTTCTCATATCTATGATACGACCAAGAGAATGGGCCAGTGACTCAATGTTATCATGATCCAAGTTCGTTGTGGGTTCATCCAGCGCAATAACACCGCAATTAGTACCGAAACATTCACTCAACGCGAGTCTGATAATAATACAGGCCAGAACTTTCTGACCAGCAGAACAACGGCCCCTCATATCCAATTCAGCATCTTGTTTATACATTACCACACGATAATTATATGATCGGTTGCCCTTGCCATTACTTGGATCACTCTTGATCTTGATAGTATCGACATCAGTACCACTGTAGGTGGTCTTCCATAACTCATCAATGATTCTGTTGATTTCCTTCATCTTTAAAGAGTGATAGCTCATGATAGCGTTGTCCAATGCCTTTGAATAAGTGGTCAAATCATCAGATACGACGGTTCTAGTCTGTAACTTCGTCCATTCTTCCCTGTAGTTCTTCTCCACATCTTTAAAATCAGTTTCGAGTTCGTTCTGTAGCTGATTTACTTGATCCTCAATCTGACGGATCTCACCTCTCTTACCAGCCAGTTCAGCCGTCAAGTGGGTATACTTCTGTCTCAACTTATTGGAACGTTCTTGATACTTTGTTCTCTGAGCCTCTGCATTCTGAATTTCCAGTTCTTTGGATTCTTGCTCTAGTGCTGCCAGTCTGTCCTGGAGATGGCGGATGTCAATATTGGCACGAAGGTTACGCTCCACGTTATTGGTATCGGCAAGACGAAGTTCTTCAGTACTGATGGTATCAGAGATCTTTTGAAGATTGGTCTCGTGCCGGAAGATTTGAGTAGCGGTATCATTGAGTTTTAGTTGCAAAGCATTAAGTTGGTCATGAACATTCTCAAAATACTCGGCAGCACTCTTGTTCAGTTCCTGAAACTTGTTATAGATATGATTAGACTGATCAAACTCACGCTCCTTCATCTGGATTTGATGCTGGTTACTCTGATGTAAGCTGGACAACTCCATTTCAAACTTCTCTTGTTCAACAACCAGCTGTCCCAAAATAGATACAGACTTGGCCACAGTTTCCTCCAAACTAGTGGCCTTTTTGCGGTTATCATCGATAGATCTCAACAAGTTTTTTCTTTCGATGAGAGATCTCTCCATGTCACTGATGATCAATCTCTTGTCCTTGACATCACCTTCCAGGATTGCAAACTCTCTCTGTTTGCTGTCTTTCTCCTCTTGAAGAAGTAGAATATCTTTACGAAGATTTCTCAAAGACTCAGTGAGTTTGGAATGGGTCTTCTGAAGATCGTCAAGACTTCTTGCCGCCAATCCATAGTTAGTCAAGTCTTGGGTTCTCATATCCAACTGCCTCTTAATACCAGAAATATCCTCTTGAAGTCTATTGATCTCATTTATTGGATTTCTCAGCGCTTCAAGACTGGAAATATTTTCGGACAACTTCTCCGTTAGTCTCCTTTGCTCATCCAATAACTCATCTACCGTCTGCAATGTCTCTTTCTCCTGTTCAACAGCATTCTGAAGATCATCAACCCTGTCTTTGGTAGAGACAATCTTCTCGACATCAGATGCAACACTTCTCACTTTGTCCAGGTATTTTTTAGCATCATTCAGCTGAGCTTGTAATTCAGAGTTGAAGCCAGAATCTGTCTTTCTCTTCAATTCCTCAACAAAGGCTTGTAAAACAGGTCTATCATCAAACTTTCTAGAACATAGGTAGCAACAATCAGTAGTTTGTGCGACCTCCAACGCCTTCTTATTGAATTGAAGAGTTGTCGTTGCCATCTTCAAATTCTCCAAAGCAATCTTGTAATCTTCTTCAGCATTCAATACGATGTCATCATATTCATCCACAACTTCATCGCCTAGTTGCTGTTGAAAATGATCAGTGGCGGAGGCTAGTAAGTTCAACAGCTGCTTCAAGTTCTCGATCTTGTAATTGTTAGCACTCTTTAAATCATTCTGCTGCCGTTCTAGCTGTTTGAGCTTACGATCCTCTTCAACATGAGAGATCTTAAATTCTTGGAGCTTTTTGTTATAACAGTCAAGCGGGTTATCAAGAGAGATTTCATGGGCTTCCAAAAGATCTTGGTTCGTGTGAAGAAGCTTCTGAATGGCCCTGTCTTTGAACTTCAACTCGTCATTCATCAAAGATATTTTCGCATGAGCATCGGATTGCTTATGCGCCTTCGAAATATCACGAGAAACTTCTTCAATTTCATTTTCCAAACTCGCAACCAGGTTATTATGCGACTTTATCTCCTGCACGGATTTCTCAACAAATTTGTGCTCGTTGAATTCCTTCAACTTTTGTTCAAGATCTTCCAATGCAGATTTCTCATATTCCAAGTTTCCTTCACTCAGTTCTAAGCTGCTGATACGCGATTGAATAGTTTTGACTTCGGTCTCCAAATTATTGATGTCTGTAGTAGCGTATTGCTTATGTTGAGTCTCCTTGAATTGGGATTGCTTGTTCTCACTAATCTTCTGGGAAATGAGAGATTCGTCCTGTGAAGCTTGAGTCCTGAGGCTTTCCAAGTCATTATGTTTGGTCTCAACATCCTGGCGGAATTGACTTTCGAACTCTTGATATTCTCTTTCTGAAAATTTCATCCCAGTGTTAGAAGTGAATTGATGCAAAAGACAGTCACGCATGGCCATATCTTCACTCAGTTTTTTCTCTTTGGCTTTCAGTTCACCTTCATTTCTCATCAAAACATTCTGCTCTTGTCTGAGATCAATCAAAGAGCTTTGGATGACCTTGCCGTCACTCTTAAGTTGATTAACCTGCTCGGTTGATTTGTCTATCAATTCCTGGAAGTGGGCAAGCTTGTACTTGAGATCGTCATCGGAGTTAGGCAAAAGTTGACAAGAGTCTTGCAATCTGGAGAGCTGCTGGTTGATAGATCTTTGATCATTTCTCAAGCTATCCAATCTCGATATGACTTCTTGGAACTCCTGATTTGATTTGAAAAGTAAGTCACTTTCTTTGGTGACTTCAGCAATTTCAGATTCAAAAATAGCACTTTCATCTTCAAAGAGCTGGATTATTCCTTGGCTCTTCTGTATCCGATCTCTTGTACGATCTGCCCTTTCTTTATCCTGTTTCAAATGCTTCACTGATTGGTCAAGCAGTTTGATCTCAACAGCCATTTCCTTCTTGATCGTTTTTAAGTTATCCAAAGCTCTTGTGAACTTCAGAGCTTCGAAGATTTCATCAAATCTCTTCTTCAAATTAGCTGGTTCTGAAAGGGGCCATAGACTATCCTCCTGATGACAAAAGATCACATAGTCTAAAATGGGACGCGGCGTTCCCAGATTTCTCGGTACAAGACTTTCCAATTCCGCACACTTTGTACTAATGGTTGTTCTTTCGCCTCTGTTCATCTGTAATAACTGACCTTCGAGAGATTTGAACGTGTTACCGGTTTTCTTAGCAATCACTTGCATTGTTCTAGTACAAACCATCGAGTTCCCAGCAAGACTTTGGAATGCGAGCTTCACTTCAGCCTTGACCTCTTTCTCACCATACATTCCTGGATCATGCACAAAAGCACCTCCTTTACTATTCGGTGGGTATGCACCTGTAGTTGCATATCTCAGACACTCGATGATAGTCTGTTGTTATTATTAGCTTCATGGCGTGCAATGACAAAAAAAGAGAAAGAATACGTACTGTCTTGCCTGTCCCATTTGGCCCAACAATCAACGTCAACGGTTTACCAAACTCAATAGTTTCTGACTCCCTCGAATCAAACGATCTGACACCAGAGATGGCGAGCTGTTACTGTTAGCATCAATCCGGTTTACCACCGCCCCCCTCAAAAAAAACACAACGTACTTTGTAGATCGAGGACCTGGAGACGTTAGTAACTATCAATATTATGTAGAACACATTAGTTTACTCTAAGTTCTCACATTTTTCACAGCTCTCAGGTTACTCATCACGTAAAACACCGTTAGCCCCTCATGTTACGATTCTTTTGTTGACGTTTTTCCCGATTTGAAGCTGGTCTGAGAAATTCGCGAAGGTCGCGAACTTCTCTCTCATTTCTTGGGATGCCAACTTCAGACACAGAAAAATTAGGGCGCGACAGACAAAGTCTGCAGTTTCGATTTCGAGGAGAGAAAAAAAAACTGCCTTGATTCGCGAATTTTGCCTATTAGCGGTGGGGCCAGAAGACTCACAAAAGCGGTTGAGAAGCAAAACTGGTTTGAAGATCAGGTGTATGTCTCTCAGAGCAGTGTTGAGAAGAACAATGGCCACTACGAATAAGAGTAAAGTTGCCCAACCAGCATGGGAAAGCCCTGTCCAGCAAACGGAAAAGCTCGTGCTTAA
Source organism: Williopsis mrakii (assembly GCA_003706445.3). Classification (NCBI taxonomy): domain Eukaryota; kingdom Fungi; phylum Ascomycota; class Saccharomycetes; order Phaffomycetales; family Wickerhamomycetaceae; genus Williopsis; species Williopsis mrakii. Next base: position 11,679 of record PPLH03000013.1, read on the forward strand.
GCTCTACAACTCCTTGACCAGGACAAAAGAAGAGTTTGTTCCATTGAACGCTGATGAGGTTACTTGGTACTCCTGTGGTCCGACTGTTTACGATTCAAGTCATATGGGTCACGCTAGGAACTATGTGTCTATAGATATCAATAGGCGTATTTTGCAGAAATATTTCGGGTACAATGTCAAGTTTGTGCAGAATGTGACCGATATTGATGACAAGATCATCATCAGAGCTCGTCACAACTACCTTTTTGAGCAGTTCCAAAAGGAACTGCAAAATGGCGAAGAAATTCCGCAAGATGTCATTGATAAGATTGGGGCTGCTTTCGCTGCTTTCGTGGCTAAGAACCTGCCAAACGCTCCACAGGATAGAGAGGAGTTTGCTAAGTGGGCATCAGCTGTCAACCTTGCTGACGAACAGGTAAAGAACCCAAAGTTTCAAATGTTCTATAACTCTGCTAACTCTGCTTTGGTGTCGCTGACAAAGCGTGCTTCGATCTCTAGAGATGAATTTCTCGAAGGTGTCAAAGACATCATCTCGCCAATTTTGGACAAGGAGAAGGGTTCTACTGTGAACAACCCAGATGTGTTCCGTACTTTGCCTTCTTTCTGGGAGCGTAAGTACAACGAGGATATGGCTGCCCTTAACGTTCTTCCCCCAGACATCGTCACTAGAGTCTCGGAGTATGTCCCAAAGATTGTCACATTCGTTGAAAGCATCATTGACAACGGTTATGCCTATGCTACCAATGATGGTTCTGTTTATTTCGACACCATTGCATTTGACAAGGCTGATAACCATGACTATGCTAAGCTCCAGCCATGGAACAGGGGTCAACTGGACTTAATCGCTGACGGCGAAGGTTCTTTGACCGGCGATGATTCTGGTAAGAAATCACCAAACGATTTTGCTCTTTGGAAGGCCTCGAAGCCAGGTGAGCCAGAATGGGAATCTCCATGGGGAAGAGGTCGCCCAGGCTGGCATATTGAGTGTTCTGTAATGGCTAGTGACATCCTTGGGAAGCAATTGGATATCCACTCTGGTGGCATTGATTTGGCCTTCCCTCATCACGACAACGAACTTGCTCAATCTGAAGCTTGTTTCGATAACCACCAATGGGTTAACTACTTCCTTCACACTGGTCATTTGCATATTGAAGGCCAAAAGATGTCGAAATCCTTGAAAAACTTCATAACTATTCAAGAGGCATTGCAGATGTACACGCCAAGACAATTGAGGTTGGCATTTGCGTTCACCCAATGGAACAACCAACTTGATTTCAAGAAGAGTCTATTGCAAGAAGTTAAGGCCTTTGAGAGTTCTATGAGTAAGTTTTTCCAAAACGTTAGAGCTTTAAACAGTGAGTACAACGATAGATTATCGAAGGGTGAAGTTATCTCTAAGGAGATTGGTCCACTTGAGCAACAGCTTTTGACTGATTTGAAGGCTGCTAAGATCTCAGTCCATACTTCGTTCTGTGATAACTTGGCTACACCACAAGCTCTCAAGCAATTATCCGATTTGGTTACTAAGACCAATGCTTATATAACCGCTGCGGATTCTAACTTGAGAATTGATCAAATTAACCAAGTCACTTTTTTCATAACTGATATCCTGGATGTCTTAGGTCTTCCTGCTCGTCGTGATCAATTCGGCTGGGAGGATGCCTCCTCATCTGAAGGATCTGGTTCAACCGAAGAGGTTTTGATGCCAGCCTACAAGCTCTTGTCTAGCTTTAGAGACACTGTCCGTAATGCTGCTATTGCCAATACCACTGCTCGTGAACTCCTCACAGCTTGTGATAAGCTTCGTGACGATCTACTACAGGCTGGTGTCTCGTTGGATGACCGTACGGATAACAAGCCGGCGTTGATCAAGTTCCTCAGTGAATCGGAAAAACAGGAGGCTATCAAATTCCAGCAGGAAAAGGAAAAACGTGAAGAAGAGAAGAGGCAAAAGAAACTCGCCCAGCAGAAGCAAAAGGAGGAACAAGATAGGCTAAGATTAGAGAAGGCCAAGATCTCACCAGAGGAGCTTTTCAGAACTGAAGAATACTCTGAGTGGGATGAAGCCGGTATGCCTACAATGGACAAGGAGCATAATGAAGTCTCCAAGAGCATGCGAAAGAAGCTTCAGAAGCAGTATGATGCCCAAAAAAAGCTCCACGAGCAGTTTCTTGCCTCACAGTCAGCCTGATCTTACCAGTGTGTATAGAAATAAAGAGTGAGTGAGAAGGACTTTGGACCGCGATGATCAGGTAGGACTTCAAGCCATAAGTTGTATGACATAAGCTTAGTGAATATCGCGAATGACTCGTATGTGTCTATAGTACTGCCTCCTATTCGATGCGACTAGTCAAAACGAGTCGGCTTGAGTGACAACCACCCCCATCTGCAGCCATCTGCATCCGTCTGCAATAGCAAGGTTACCCGGCCATTCAGTGGCGGCTGGCTGGCAAAAGAGGCGCGGAATATGAATTCTCGTTTTTTTTTTCCTCCACCAGCAACTTCTTATTCCCTCCTGGTAGAGCTCCATAGGCCGTTACTTTAAAAGCACAGACTCATCATAGGAACCAAATCGGTTTTAGGCACAGAGTAGCGTGTAAAGATCCATTGGAAGTAACAATTGTAAAGCTAAAACAACACCACAACTCCAGTGAAGTACAAACGATCAGTAACATCCAATAGCCAAGAACAACTACTATTTTTCACCATGTCTTCTGTCGTCCAAGAGTTCGTAGACATCCTAGATGAGTTCAAAGGCTTGAAGTCTGGTATCTCTGGTTCCCGTATCAAGAAGTTGACTGAGATAGCTGTTCAGAATGTGTCATCGCATTCTGAACTAATCGATAAGTCCATGGATAACTTGAAGTCGTCCGCTGAGACCCATAAGCTGGGTGCCCTGTATATCATTGACTCTATTGCTAGAGCATATCAAGATGTTGTCAATAAGAATGAACCAGCTAGTGCCGATGCTTCTGCTGCGTTGAGTAACTTGAACGGTAAGATCAAAGAAGCTTTGTCCATCACCTTGAACGCTTGTCCATCGGACCACAAGGAGAAAGTGGGTAAGTTGATTGCGATTTGGAAGAAGTATGGTACATTCGATAGGGCTATCCTTGACAGTGTTTACGATGAATATTTCGGTGATGGCAAAGGCTCTACTACTCCAAAAACCGCTCCGCCAGCACTGGCTACTGCCACAAATGCCAGTGATTTATTGAAGAACTTGGCTTCTTTGCAAAATCAAGCCAGTACTGCTTCTAATCTATCTGCTATTGCTGCACCATCCTCTTCTGGTTCTGCCCAAGCTTCATCATCTAGTTTGCCACCGTTACCAAACATTCCAGGCCTGCCATCTGATCCAAGAGATGCTATTGCACAACTTGTCTCCAATATGCAGAATAGTGGTGACCTTGCTGCCTTCATGCAGCAGCAACTGCAGCAGCAACAGAAACCTCAATACCAGCAGCAACAGGAGCCTCAATACCAGCAGCAGCGTCAACCGTCTCAACAAGAAGCCTTCCAGCAATCAGGTTTAAGTAGAGGCGACCACGGCGGTCGCGATGATGGCTATGACAGAGATAGACGCGGTGGTAGCGGTTACAGTCGTCGTCCAAGATCTAGATCCCCACAGCGAAACCAGAAGCCATTGCCTCCTCCAGGTCACGTCATTGGTGAAAAGAACGTCCCAGGTACTGCCCACTATAGAGAGAAGAATGTTCAGATGGATCCAAACTTGCCTTATAACTCCATCAAAGTGCTCAGTCGTACGTTGTTCGTCGGCGGTATTCCAACCTATATGACTAGTGAAGAGCTGAAGAGTGTCTTAAGACCATACGCTGAAGTTCAGAGTGTTATCATGAACTCGGAACGCAAACATGCCTTTGTTAAGGCGTACTCTAGAAAGGAGGCCGAGAGTGTTATTGATAACTACCAACAGATCACGGCTGCTAATCTCAGAGTTCGTTGGGGTGTTGGTTACGGTCCTCGAGACTGTTGTGACTATATCCATGGTGTCAGTATTGTTCCTATCGACAGATTGACTGATGCTGATAAGCGTTGGGTCAACAGCGCGGAATGGGGCGGTATCGGTCCTGACAGACCATTAGTTCCAAACCTTGTCATGGAGGAACCAGATATTGAAATTGGTGAAGGTGTCTCCTCGAAGGCCATCTCCAAAAAGATGCCAACCGATGCGTCTAGAAACGGTCCAAGATCTAACAGACCTGGTGAACCGGACGAGACTTACGCAACCAACAACGCCGGCTTGCCTTCATTCATGCAGAACAATAACAGGGAGAACCCATTGGCTAACTTGTTTGGCAACAGCGGTGCTGGATTTCCACCAATGCCAACTCAGGCTGCTTCTCAATCGCCAGTTGGTGCTCCTGCTGGAACTTCTGCACCTTCAGGTGACGCTAATGCCCAATTGGCCAACTTAATGGCCATGTTGCAAAAGCAACAAGGTAATTAAACAGACGTTGCTCGCACAAACATCTCAAAAATCTGTGTAATATGTATAGTAGTTATAAAGACAAAAAATTTCATGTAACTAAACTTGAAAAGCTCAGAAAGGCAAATAAAAACGAACGAAAGTGAACAGAAAGTAGCTGGAAAGTAGCTGAAAAGTAGCTGTATATTATTATATCCCCCACCCATTCATTCCACCATGGTCTCACAGCGACAGGGCTGCCTAACCCGTTGGGGAAGAAGATCCACGAATTTTTCGACGAAGTTTTTCCAGCTTTTTCGAGGTTGTCGATGAAAGATGCTTACTTATCTCAATCGACTCAGTGCACATAAAAAAATGATGTATCAGCGTATGTCCCACATTCTCACTCAGTGATCTCTCTTGTTCACTAACATATGTATTCAGCACTTAAGAGATATTTCGCCACGGCTGGTGCGTCATCTTCCAGCACGGTAGCATTGGATACGCTTAGAGCCTCTCTTTTACTCACACGTCAACCGATTATCACACCTGAACTCTCGGAGCTGGAGAAAGTGTATTATAATTACCAGGAAGAACTTGAACGCCGTCTCATGTGGACTTTCCCGCACTACTACTATTTCAAGAAGGGTTCTCTTTCCGAGCGTCGTTTCGTCAAGGCACAAAAGGGTCCAGTTTCTAAACAACCAAATGTTCTTTATGAGAAAGGTGAGCCGGATGTCGTGCATAATAGAGAAAGAAGACTCAAACAGGATGTGATTATCCCAAAGGAGGAGTATGAAGAGGCCAGTATGTCTGATATATCGAGACCGGTGTTGCCAAATTCTAGAATCACCGAGGCTGATAAGACCAATGATACCAAGTCTTTGGAGAGAGCCCTTCCAAGAACGCTGCATCTTTTAGTCAAGGACTCCAAGCAGGGATGGAAGCTGCCTTCATTCGCTCTACCACAAGAGACACCATTGCACAGAGCCGCAGAATCAGGGTTGAGAGAGCTCGGCGGTCAAGGCATCAACACATGGACTGTTGCGCGTTCGCCAGCTGCTGTGTTGAAGTACGAAAACGATAAGTTGGTACAATCAGAATTGCAAAAGGACGGACTCGTTAGAGAATTTGTCATAAAATCACACATCTTATCGGGTGCCTTCAAGCCACAGAACCTGGAGTACGCTTGGTTAACTAGAGAGGAGATTGAGAAGATGGTGAGTAAAGAATACTTTGAGGCCACCGAGTTCTTATATTCTCGCGTCTAGATAGATAGTACGTCATCATAATGAAAAAGAAGGGAAATAGTCATGTAAATACTTGTTCAAAGGAAAAACGGTTTGTAGTACGTGTTTTTATTTTATTACCATTATTATTATTATTATTATTATTTTTATTTTTATGATATATATTAGAGGCTAATCGTACCTCTTGCGGCGTTTTATTGAGACGGCAACCTCACCTTTAGAGGTTGTGTAAAGGAAGGTTCCCGAGTTTTTCGGGCAGAACTGGAATATCGGCAACGTCATGGCGCCCACCGTTGATTTTGTCACCACATGGGCTTCTTTCCAACTGTCTGTGAAATACACTCTGGTTGGCTCATCACCATCAAACGTTATAGCGAGAAGTCTACTGTCAGGGGAGCAATCAACCATGCCAACGGATTGATCAACCTCACCGAATGTTCGTAGAACTGTGAGCGTCTTTAACGACCATACAGAAACAACACCTTCATTACTCGCAACATAGAGGTAACGTCCACGTGAATCCTGCTTAATCCACTTTATCGAAGATCTGTGGCCATTTAACGTATGCACGAGCTTGAATTGCGCATCTTGGTGGTAAATGATAGAAACAGAACCATCTCCGAGACCGACAAAGAGAAAATCAGAGCTGTTATTCCATGCTATCGAATGGATCGAGAAATCCAGATCGATCTTCTGTAAAGTTTCACCACTCGTACTGTCCATGAATATGACTGCATTGTTCCAGCTGGCGCATGCAATGAACTTGGAATTGGGGGAATAGGCAACGATCAGTAGCTGATCTTCTTCTGTGGAGAATTCATGTACCGCGTTACCTGTCAGCGAGTTCCAAATCTTGACATAATTGTCTTTTCCAACTGTCGCGAGTACTGTCTCGCTGTCTGGTTTCCAGGATAGGGATTCGATTGGTTTCTCATGTGGCTTGTTGACCAACACAGGCATTGATGAGGATGGTTCGCCGACTGATTTCATACTCCAGATACGCAGCGACTGATCAGTCTTTGAACAGGCAATCTTGTTGCCCTTGGCATTCCATGAAGCAGTGATGACCTCCTCGGGAAGCCTTCTAGATCTCCGGACATCATCTTGTAGTATCACCGTCTCATTATTGGCGAAATATCCGGACTGTTCCACACGCACGCGTTCCTTTTCAATCTCGTTCACCTGCTCACGCTCGAAGGCTTTCTCCCGTTCTCTCTCACGGTCCTTCTCACGGTCCTTGTCACGAGGACGCTGTCTGTCTCTGTCTCTGTCCCTATCTCTGTCTCTATCTCTATCTCTATCTCTATCTCTATCTCTATCGCTGTGTCTCTGCGATCTTCCACTTCCAAGTCCACGGCCCGATTCTCTCATCCTTGCTCTTTCTCGTCGTTGTTTCTTCAGTTGTCGTTGTTTGGAACTGGGAAGCACGAAAATCAAAAGCAGACCGGCAACAGGAGAAAACAATAGTTGAGAATCACCAAAAAGAAACTCCCCCAGGCAGTCCGCAATGTCAAGCCTGCCGACGAACCAGTTCTATTTGGGCAACCCATCCAGAACGACCCAAAAGAATGAGCTGGCGCCACCAATGCCTATCAAACCGATGGGGTCTCTGAACAAGAGGCCACTCTCTGCAGGAAAGAGTATTGCCAGCCCTGTGCGTGAGACCGACTCTGGTGTTCCTACTGAACGCAGACATAAAAGTTGTTATTCCAAAGAACATTTTACAAGACAGACGAAGGGTCCTGATCCACTCAGCCTCATTAGGAGAAAAAGTGTACCGCCATTGAATCTAAAAATCCAAGCAAGCCTGTCAAAGAAGCGTGGTACATACAGCAAAGCTGAACTTGATGCCACTGAGAAGAGCGTCAGAGCTCAATTGGAACAGAAGGAGAAAGCCAAGAGGAAGAAACGATTGGATCTCACTGAGCAAATGAATAAGGTTGATCATCCGCATACAAAAAAGAGATTGGTGAGGAGAACGAAGGAGAATACTATAGCAAAAGCTACTGTCGGTTCACCCGTGTCAAGGAGGGGCCGTTCTCTAGCCGCAAGTGAACACGACTCTGATTCTATCCCTCGCGATGATGTCCCTTCAAACCTCGACGATGAAGAACTCGCAATCTTTAGCACCGATGACCTTAAGCAGAAGATCAAACGTGGACTTGAAGCTGCAGAGGAAGATCTTAAGAATGAAGCTGGAGTTTTTGCCATGCCAAATGAAAGTCCTGGTGATCTGCTACAGCAGACTGCTGAGTTCCATAAGAAGCTGATGAGTACACACGTCCGGAAGAGATCTCCTCGTGGTACCTCCACAGAACCCGGTCTTGACGTTGACCTTGACCTTGATGCCTCATTGAGCATCGGCCTGAAGAACGATTTTGAGGAGTTTGATGAAGAAGTGAATCTGGAAAAGCAGATCAGACTGGTTAGTAAGAAATATAAGGATAAGACCTATCCAGGCTCGTTATCGCATGATGAGTTGGTTGCGAAATCACAAGACCACCTCGGCTGTATTCCATTAATCCTCAAGGGTAAGCTTGTATCCATGTACTACGCAGAGGCTGCCGAAATCCGTAAGAGATCATCATCAATCACAGCATCCAATGCAGAGTTCAACCGAATCGAATTCAGCAGGTTTACAATTGGGTTCTATGGCCTCAAGAGACAGGCGGTATTGGCGCAATTGATAGCAGAAAAGTACAAAGATGAAATCCAAGAGACTCTGCGAAAGAATAAGACCATGGAATGGTGGTCTAAATCATCATTCGTGTTGTACGTCCTGGCTCCGGAAGTTGCTACAAGAATGGCTGCCAAAGAGCTCTCCATTGACCTCGATGACGCTGCTGATCTCTTCTTAGAAACCATTGACTATGGAAAGTACATAACAGACCTTGTTCCTATCGAATAGATGCTCCTTAAATATTTATAGTGAACCTGCTGTGGTGTGTGTTAGGATCAGGATTGGAATTGGGGTTGGAATTCGGATCTCTGTTAAAGCAGCACTTGTACTAGAATCAAGAAAAGAAGAGAATAGAAGAAAGAAGAAAAACTCCTTCGAAACGATGAAGTTCTGAGTTCTGTCTTGAGAGCTCAACGCCCAAAATCCTTCGAAGTGTGCACGTGATATCAGAGGCAGTCTGCATGTTACGGGCAGCACGATTAGGAGCGATTGAGAGATCGACCCATGACCGTGCGTGCGGTGCGGTGTGAGCTTTGCTCTCTGGTGTCCATAGGGGGAAGGAGTGCCTGAAGTAATAGTACAATCAAACTTTTACCTCTATGTAGCTCTAGGCCCCATCTGTATATTCATAGCACGTTCTTAGAGCATCACTCGACAAGAATCCTCCGCAAAATCCCTCCAAGGCCCAGAATTGCACTCCGTTTTCTGTGCATCTCTCGGAGTTGGGAAAAAAATGCAGAAGTTTTTTATGGGTTGGAAAACTTTTCTCTTTGGACCAGATATATCCTTACAAGCTTTACTAGCTAAACCAATTGAAAATGGCTGCTGTTTTCCCAAGAACCTGTTACAAGTGCGGTGAGATCGGTCACGTTGCCGAGGTGTGCACCCAGGAAGAGCGTCTCTGCTACAACTGTCGCCAACCTGGCCACGAGTCCACTGACTGTCCAGAACCAAGACAAAACACTCAAAAGCAATGCTACAACTGTGGTGGTGTCGGTCATGTCCAGACTGACTGCACCCAGCAAAGTCAAGGTGCCCGTTGTTACAACTGTGGTCAATTCGGTCACATCTCCAGAAACTGTTCCCAACCACAATCTAACAATGCCAGACCACAAAAGTCCTTCGGTTCCAGAAACAACAACAACAACAACAGCAACAACAGCAGCAACAAGACTACTTGCTACAAGTGTGGCGGTCCAAACCACTTTGCCCGCGATTGTCAAGCCGGCGTCACCAAGTGTTACGCCTGTGGTAAGACCGGCCACATCTCCAAGGAGTGTACCTCTTCTGCTGGCGGTAACAACGTCTCCACAAAGACCTGTTACAACTGTGGTGGTGTTGGTCACATCTCCAAGGACTGTTCTAGCAACGCCGAAAGCTAAGTCACTTGATTGATACTCATCCTTTTGGTGTCTTACTTTTTATTTCTGAGGTGAAGCCGATTGCGCAGTTTGAAGGAGAGTGGTGTGGGCCAGCGTGTGAGGGAGAGAAAAAGCTTTTTACGATCCGGTTATATATCTTCTATTCTTTGTACTTAATGTGTTTACTTGGGTTTATCTTATGGTTATCATCTTCATTTAAAAAAAAAAAAACACCGTTTTACTGTTTGTTTTTTTCTTGTAAGTTGATTTGAACATTTTCAGACAAGATCTCTATACAATGCGTCCCCGATCAATAACACCTTCTTGACTTCTCCAACATCATGAACCCTGACGATATCGGAACGATAGCCCACGCAGGACATGATCACGGCACTAGTTGTCAGGACTCTCTCAGCTGGATTCCCCTCATTGGTGAGCGTACCGATAAACTTCTTTCTAGATGGACCAAGTAGGATTGGTAACCCATCTAGACTATTGAATTGGTTGGTGGACTCGTTATAGTTTGAGTAAGTCTTGATCAATGGAGTACCTCTGATGATAGCCAAGTTTTGTTTTAAATCTTTAGCGAAACCTATGCCTGGATCCGTAATAATCTGCCATCTCTTGACACCTGCATCGATGGCCTTTTGGTACTGTGCGCAGAGTTCTCTCGCCACAGATTTCAACAGAACCTCTTCGTCCTCTTTGAAATGCACCTCAGAGCGAACATACTCAATCAGGTTCGTATCATCGCTAGCAGAGTACTGGTTCAACTTAGACATCGTGTCCGGAGTACCTCTGGTATGGTTCAACACATATGGAACGCCTGTCTCAGCAATAACATCAAACATCTCATCATCATAGAGACCTCCGCTGATATCGTTGATAATATTAGCACCAGCCTTAATAGAATCGAGCGCAATGCTAGCTCTGTACGTATCCACGCTGATTATTACATTCTTCAACTCCTCATTTTCATGGCTTCTAATGGCTTGGACAATTGGGACAACACGACTCCATTCTTCTTGCACATCTGGAGCAACTGACCCTGGCCTTGTCGAAACTCCTCCGATATCAATGATATCGACGCCTGACTGGACCATCTTGAGTGCATTCTCAATGGCAATTTCCACATTAGCATTCTTACCGCCATCGCTGAACGAATCTGGAGTCGTGTTCAAAATCCCCATCAATTGCGTACGATGAGATTGATAGAGAAAATCAAAATTCAGACTACCAGGCTGCTTCTCAGATCTGTTGTACTTATTATACAACGGCACATGGACTTGCAGCAAATTTGATTTCTGCTTTGCCTGGTCAACATTAGTGTTATATAGTTGCTTCAAGTGGTTATGGTATGGTTCAGCGGTAACAGGATGGATCTCCTCTGGAGGAATGAGCTCACATAGCGGTTGCAACACGAAAGTTCTCTCAATCATTCTGATATGTGGGATTATCAAATCTGGTTCGTTGAGGACGAGGTCGTCGTATAATAAGATGTCAAGATCGATCGACCTAGGGCCATTCTCAATGAATTTGGTACGACCAAGAGATTCGTACTCGATCTTTTTCAGGACCTTTAGAAGCTCTTGTGGTGTGGATGAAGTGGTGATCTTCAGGACACCGTTGATGAATTTTGGCTGTTCCAGGAAGTACATTGGCTCGGATTGATACAGAGAAGATGTTGCAAGCACCTTGGTGCCATCGGTAGCATTCAGCTCATCAATTGCTTGAAGGATGTTCTCCAGTTGATTCCCAACGTTTGAGCCAAACGCTATGTATGCAGTATGGTGGGTATTATGCGCGACTGAAGCGGCTTGGCTCGGAAGGTTGAAGGAAGTCTTGAACTCTTGTGGTTGGGCCACGTCATCTATCTTTATCTTTGGAGAGTTGATGAAATCCTTTGGGGTCCTTGTAACTTGGACACCAACACCTTGAGCGAATGTGATGGCATTTGGCTTCTCGACTTTAGCTGTCACTTCCAGAATGTCGTACTGCGCTACGATCTGTGCAACAGATTCGATCAATGCCTCGACAGTCTTGAAGTTAGAATTCTCAACGTATATAGCAACATCATCAATAATCTGGTAGAAGTCAACGTTTTGAGAGATGGCAATATCCATGTCCAATATGACATACTGCTTCTGGAATCTCTCAAAAGTGAAGACACCGATGATCGTTGAAACTTTCAATCCTTTGATCTTCACAAGGTCTCTTTCATTCTCGACTTTCCACACTACACCATCGGTCTTACGTCTATTGACGATAACTTGAATCTCTTCGGATCTGATCTCTGTCTTCTTAGCACTTATCGTCACTTGTGCCTCTTCACCACCACCTCTCTTCTCATCGAGCACAACGTCCGACACCTGGTTTGCGATGTTCAGAAAAGACTTGAAATTTGTGGATCTGTTCTTCTCAAAGAATTCCAGAATGTTTCTTGAGATCACAGCGTAGTTCAAGGAGTGCTTCAGATCATCTGATGTGCTCGAGGCTTTGAAATCTGTTTTCAGCTCCACAGTGATATCCAGAGGTTGAATTGTCGGCCTCTTCCAGTAGTCTCGCCCAGTTATGGCTTGCGCCTGTAGGTTATTTATGAGCACAACGTCCGTATTGATGCTCATAAGTCTAACATTGTTAGCAGAACGATACCTTATTTATTTTATAATATCCTCACCTAGTTGAATATTGGTTTAAAGTCGGAAGCGATACCGACTTTGCTCTTTTGAAAAAAAACAGTTTGAATAGGGCGTTCTATATCTCGATTGATGGGAAGGGACAGAGTACCCTCCTGCTTTCTCTTTCTCAGACCTTTTGATCCTTGTTACAATTCCAAAGTCAATTGGAAAAAAATGGCCGAGTCGATGAGACTGTCCGTAGTTTGTTGCCATGGGAACAGCAAAGTGCTGCGCGAACCGTAGAGGAATGGCAGATTCAGTTTTGAGGACCCGCGAGCGATTAATGGCTTTGTGGGCCGACAGAATCTGTTTGACTTTCTTTGATTTTGGAAATACCGTCTGAATCAATTGAGTCTATCTATTGTCAATGTCTCTGTTGTTTAGAAGAACGCTAGCTACTTCCGTCAAAAGTTCAGTGGAACCAAAAGTAGTGGATGTGCTCATCGTCGGTGGTGGTCCTGCTGGTTTGACACTCTCTGCTGCATTGAAGAACTCCAGAGTCGCCAGGGACCTCAAGATCTCCCTAGTGGAAGGATTCAAACTTGATGGTGTGAAGAACTTTTATGAAGATACACCTGCGGGACTAACGAACAGAGTAAGTTCCTTGACTCCTCAGTCCATTGCATATCTGCAGAAGATTGGTGCTTGGAATTTTATCAAACAGGATAGAATACAGCCATACGACTCTATGGTGGTCACTGAGGGCCTCAGCAAGGCGAGATTGAACTTTGATCATCCAGAAATTGCCACGATGTGTGAGAACATTAATCTTCAGTCATCGCTATACCAGAGAATCAAAGAAATGGAATCTCAAAGTGAAGGTGATTTTGGTCTTGAGATCAAAGATGATACCAAGGTCACCTTGATCACCAAAGACGAGCAAAACCAATGGCCTATTGTTCACTTGTCCAATGGTGAGTCCATTAAGACAAGACTTCTTATCGGTGCTGATGGTTTCAACTCTCCAGTGCGTAAGTTCTCAGGAATCGAGTCAAGAGGTTGGTTCTATGACAGATTTGGTACAGTTGCCACTTTGAAATTGGAATACGCTCCATTTCTCTCTTGTGCGTGGCAGAGATTCCTACCAACTGGTCCTATTGCTATGTTGCCTATGCCAGATGATTGTGCCACTTTGGTTTGGTCAACTACACCAGAGTTGTCTGAACTTTTTACAAAGATTGACCCTGAATTATTCGTCAACTTGGTGAATGCTGCCTTCCTCTTAGAAGATGTTGACATGCAATACTATTACAAGTGTATCAAGGAGGATAATATTCAGGGTCTCATAGACGACATCCAATGGAGGATTGGACATGCTACCCAGAAATACACAGAAGAAGAGCTTGATGATTTGTTCCCTGTTAGAGCCATTTCAGTTGAGGAAAAGTCGCGTGCTCGATTCCCTTTGAGACTCTCTCACGCGGATACCTATGTCTCTGAGAGAATCGCGTTGGTCGGTGACGCAGCTCATACCACTCATCCGTTGGCTGGTCAAGGTCTCAACATGGGTCAAGGTGATGTCCAAGCTCTTGTGGATGCTCTTGAGAAGGGCATCAGTAGAGGACTGGACATTGGTAACCCACTAGTATTAGAACCATACTGGGCTGATAGATTTCCAGTGAACAATATGCTTCTCGGTGTCGTGGATAAGCTGCACAAGTTGTATTCATGCACTGCTGAGCCAATCGTTGCATTGAGAACTTTTGGCTTAAATGCTATAAACCAATTAGGTTCCCTGAAGGAATTTATGATTGCTCAGGTCTCTGGTAAATAATCATGTGTACATAACAAAAAATAATGGGCCAGAAATGGCTCAATAATGGTTACGATTTGGCGGCAATTTAAAGTAGTGTCTGCTTATGTCATCTGGAGAGTTCAAAATCTCATCTTGAACCATGTGGGCCGATCTGACTTTTTTCCAAAAGGTCTTGCCTGCAGTTAAACTGCTTTTTCTCATGACCTACAAGTATGTGAGATCCGGGTCATATTATTAGCAAATTGCAATTGAAAAGAAAGAACATAGTGTGATGGCTGAAGGTGTGAACTAGACATTAGCAAATCTTCACACATAGTTGTCTAGAAGGGAATTCCTTAAATTGCGGCCTCGGCTCTCGGATCTCCCTAGGACAAAAGTAACAGAATAAATTGTAAGACTTTCTTTTCGATAAAGACCAAGAATAAAGCAGCTATCAACATTCAAGAGAAATTGGGTGGTCCTTGAAGAAACTTCACTCCCGATCGAACGATTCAATCTGAAATGGAAGGGACTAATGAGTAAGGGATTACACAGTCTGGCATATGATCTTCCGTGTTGTAAGTGCTCTTGAGTTCTTTCCGGTCTGTGTAGCTTAGCTTGTGCATGGAGTTTGTAATTCCTTCTGTACTATAAAAATCGAAAAACTATGATATTCTGGATCCACCTTGTCACTCTTCTGAAATTTTAGGGATGAGATCGAATCGAATATGCAGATCCCTTGGTTTTATTCGAAAACTATAATGATGTGTTACTCATTTTTCATTGACGGTATGCTGAAAGTAGAATTAATCAATTTCTTTGAGCACCTCATGGCTATTTTGATATTTTCAAGCTTTAGGGAAAAAATAGGTATAATTGTAAGGTTGGATAACTCGATTGGAGGTCTCTTTAGCTTATTTTTGGCTCTATGTGGTCAGGAGGATGATGCACCACAAGAGCACGCGTTACATTCTTTTTGGTACGAGTACACAGATGAGGGAATGCGAAGCGTTGACAAGTTCAACTAACGATCATGAGCTCACATACGGCCTCAATATCTGCATACCAGAAGAAGAAGCCCAACCGAAGCTGCAGGAGCTGCGGTGGGTGCCCCGTCAGAAGTGAGACCACGCGCTTAACTGTCCATCAATGATGAAGGTTTTGTTTGGGGGCGATGTGTCCAATCTGATATTCCTTTTAACACCGAAGAACCAAAGACCCGCTGCCGTCTATCTTTTCAGGGGCACTGGATGGTCCTTGATGTTATTCCCAGAACCTTGAAGCTTTGCACTGTATATTCTGGGTACCCTCCAGTACTTTATAGAATAATACATCTAATTCAAATCCCTGTATTGCTGTCGCCTTTGCATAGCTGCTATTTGAAAAACAGAAATGTTCAAATATCATGCATTCAAGAAAGCATATTACGAACTACAGTGTTACACATGACGTTGGAAAGAGGATATTCATTTGTACCATATATATTGCTTATAGATTGCCATTATCACTCTATATACCATAAGAGGGCAAAAAAGTACTTATTCAATGTAGTATTCGATCCCAACTCTAGGTGATAAGTTTATTAAAATTTAAGATACTGAGACGGGATTTTCTCTCAGAAACCGTTCCAAAATAAGTACTGAGTATTTATAAACCTATAGCTTTGGGAGGTTTTCGCATCGCTGAGACCACTTCGGAAAAACCTGATGTTCTTTCAGCAATCGTCAAGCCCTACCCAGTCTTTCCCGATTTAGACCCTAAATGCATCCACCTGCATGGCTCAATAGGAATCTTAATATGGGAATTAATCTTTAAGGGGGAATTTCAAGCCAAGATTCTTATAGAGATTATGGGGGTTCTGCCCAGAATTTCAATTTTAGTGTCTGAGAGGAAATGATTGATTTTTCATTTCGCATTCACTCATACTTGAGTATACGCTCTGCGTTGTGTGTGTTGACTTCCGGTCGTCTAACTGTTAATACTAAAGAACGGCTCAGTATGAGCGAGCTTTCCTTAATATCAAGCGCGTGTCATTGAGCGTTTACATAAAGATTTACTCGGATTTGTCGGGTTCTTTACCACAACTTCTAGTAATGGGTTTGAGGCACAACTGTAAAAAGATAGAAGAGCCCACAACTTGAGACCAATCCCAAACCTATGGGCCTATCTGAATTGAAATGACCAATACTGCACCCAGAACCTGTCACATGGCACCCGGCACCCGGCACTCCGCACAAGTGATCGTTTGAACCATTCAGTATAGAACGATTTTACAATTTCTTGCTCACCAGGGGGGGTCCTTACACGTTAATGTAAGTCTGCCGATGCGTTATGCATACACATATGCGTATTTTTCATATCAGGATTAACGGCAAAACCAATTAGAACAGTTTCAGTGTTAATTTCACTCACAAATCACGTCTGCGAAGACCAAATTCACCGTTTCATGATCTCTTTGGGACTTCATGAATACTGGGTTGTGCCATAAATCTGCAGAAACTTTTTGTACATACATCTGTGATGATGATTCACTGGCCAGAACTGGCGGTGACAGGAACACGGGAACACCATACACACCACTGGCAATATACGCAGAGGCAGAATCTTTCTCAAGAGCATGATCAATGACCATCCGCTCCTCGAATGGAAGCCTTTTCTTATCAAAACGGACCTGATTAGATACAATAGCACTCTGAGTACGATGATCAAACAGTCCGGAAGCCTTATGATCTCTAGCATAGCCAACGAATATACACATGGAGTGTTGGGGTGTCTAAGCTTATGGTGCCCTGACAATATGTAAAAAAAGTTCGCGATCTTACTTTATCATTTATATTTGGGAGTGCCCTCCCTGACAGCTATAAAAGGCTAAGAACTCTCACCTTCTTGATCATACACTTTTAATTAAATTATGAATTCTACTAACGAAAAAATGAAACAAACTGCCGATGCCCCATACAGAATTAGTAGGTGGCAAATGGCTAAGCGATTGCTAGCAGCTCTAATGCTCTTCCCCATAACTTGTATTATACTGAAAGTTTTCAAGCATAATCCAGAAATAACCCGCCACGTCTGAAGAAGCGTGCTTGGTGGAGTTTCATCAATAGCGATAGAAGGGCGGGCATCGTTGTCGCCTGCGTTACTGCGTGGGCGATATATGGAGCTGGAGCATGCACTGGTGGACAAGTTGGAATGTGCTACGCCTCAGGTGCTATGCTAGCACTTGCAAGTGTCGTGGGCATTATCGGATGAGGGGGTGATAGTCCTCGAGGTGTAACTGAGCAGGTCAAGCGTGGTTTGGTTGATGCTTCACATATTGGCAATTTTTCTATGGGATTACCGACGACATAAAACAGAACTACCTCTGTCGGGAGTATGCTGCTGAGCAATGTTGGGATCAACCTACATTCTCTTAAGAAACGTGGACTGGCTGCTGGTAATTTTACTCTACCTGAGGCACCGGACCAGATCAATCCAGCATTTTTGGGTACTAACAATCAAACTTACCACATTGCGCTTGGACTGACAGGTGGTAGTGTAGATGAGCTAGTTGACACTGTGTTCTCCAGCGGTAAAGAGGGTTTAATCAAAGGTGGTTCTGGAAGGTTCGTGTATTATACATGGGATAAGTGGGATAAGACATGGGCTCAACCATGGCTAAATGATTTTTATGCTGGTGGCGAGAACAGTGATGGCAATAAGGCAATGTCTGAGTTATTTTCCTTTATGAACGGATATTCGATGCGCAAGTATTGTCTCGCTGCTCAAGATGCGGGTGAAGGTGACTCTTACAATGCTATTGGTTACCAAAATATCGTTAAGGGGGAATTATACATTAACGATTTTGGTGGTCTAGATGGGCCGTGTATTAATGATAAAGATGGGGCGCAGATGGCAGACAACTGCAACACTAATTGTTGATAAGACAGCTGGCGAGTGTGACACTGATAGTAAATACAATAAATTTTAAATTTTTAAGAAAAAATATATATTAAAATAAATACTGCACATACAGTAGATGTCAAAATGAGACCTCAGCTTAACTATGGCGAGCCCGACGAGACTTGAGACAAAATGTTGATCTCCCAAGAAGACATTTGTCTCATTATACAATCGCACATATCAGTGTCAGGCCCAGACGGTTACGTCAGCCCGTATCATGAGCTGGTGCCAACATCATACAGATGCGTCAGCCCATACCATGAGTCAGGTGTCCATAGACACCCATTTCCTAAGGTATATAAGAAACCCTAAAACCCCTGCTTGACGGTAATTATGCTATAATATACAATCAATCAGAAAGGTATAAAGGATTTACTAATCGAACCTTACAATCAAAATGTTAACGTAATATTCATCGTGATGGGAGTTAAGCCCTTTCAAAGCTTCCGCCTTATTGAAGCGAGAGCACTAATGACGAAAGTCAAGAGACCTTATCTTTTAATAGGCCTTTGATGAGTATTATCCTTTCATGATTATTCCCCTTGCTTTTTGACATAGATGCCACCGCGAGCACGAATCAAGAGTAGGAGCCTCAAGGAAAGAAGACGAATCGCTTCTTTCAACAGTGGTCGAATTGCTCTAAATACATATGTATCCCTTCGGTTGTAAACAGGTTAATCCACATGATCACTGTCAATTTGCCTCCCGATATTGGAGTGCCTTATCCGGTAGTCATCCGTCGCCTATATCATCTCTCTTGAACCCATATTGAACCCATCTGAGCTCCAATCGTGTGAACATCTCCATTAATAGCGCTGTGAGGAATTGCGCCAATGTGCCTTGATAGGTTATCATGATACTCACGTTTATGATGGTACTAGATCCACCACCATGTCGAACCACAGGAATCCTGAACATATTGATCCTCAACTAGCTTCATCATCTGCTGCTATTTCTAGGTTTCCACAATAGAGAAGGGTTTTTGATCCAAAGAATGCTGATAGTGCTGAAAGAATCAGCCATATCGATGAATTCAGAAATTTGAAGAAGACAAGAACTGCTAATCAAGTAGAACATTGCACGCAAAAAGGAATTGATGGAACGTTATTTAGTAGAAGGCTCAAAGAAAAAGATCATACCAGGCGGAAAATAGGGGAACAACCACATCTGCCCAATTCATCAAGACTGGTCAGCGAATCATATCCTGCAACCATGGGGGTACTGAGGGAGAAGGTTGATGACTTCTGTGCTAGAGGTGATCAATATATCTGTCCTCTTTCGGGCGTACAATTCTTGTCAATCTTGGAAAAGACGACAGAGGAAATATCTGCCTTCCGTCAACGACGTAACTTGGAAGGACCTCTGGTTTTGTCTGAGTCATTCTCAAGCACATTGAGATCTCATTAAGACTACCAGGCTGCTTCTCAGGCCTGTTTACTTGTTATACAACGGCACAAGGACTGGCAGATTCAGTTTTGAGGACCCGCGAGCGATTAATGGCTTTGTGGGCCCACAGAATCTGTTTGACTTTCTTTGATTTTGGAAATACCGTCTGAATCAATTGAGTCTATCTATTGTCAATGTCTCTGTTGTTTAGAAGAAAGCTAACTACTTCCGTCAAAAGTTCAGTGAAACTAAAAGTAGTGGATGTGCTCATCGTCGGTGGTGGCCCTGCTGGTTTGATACTCTCTACTGCATCAAAATCCCGATTCCCTACTCACTCATAAAAAGTCAAAAGAAAAATCTTACTACTTATAATAATAACAAAATCAAAACATTGAAAAGAAGATCTAGGATGAGACACTACCAAGACTGGAGAGAGATGCGGCAGATGCTCGGCGCGAAAATTACCCTTTTAGGTGTAGTTATGAGACAATAGATATACACAAGTCATAGGCATGAACCCTGACTTCAAAAACTCTCAATTTTCGATTCCCATCCCCATCCCTGCTTCAGATTCTTCGAATAGTGGTCTCCAGTGTCCACTATCCATTGGAATTCAGTATATATATACTGCCTCTTTTTTGCAAATTTCAGAAGAATAATGAGAAGGCTCTAAGTGCTTTCGCTTCATCTATTATAAGTATTACATTATATAGTTGCTGCTTTAGACTTCAGAGAACATCTCTTCCAGAGCCATAAAATCCAAGAATTTTATTGAGAACTTATACAACGAGCACCAGTGAAGGTACTCTTAGGAAAGCATGTTCCTTTCGTTGTTCAGTTATTACTCCATACTTATATAACGTACTTAGTCCATTTGAAAAGAGATTCACCCGGGTTGATGAACTCTCTGTCATTGTTCTCTTCAAAGATGATACCTTTCCCTTCGCCGCCTGCGATAAAGGCTTGTAAGTATAACAAGAAGTCATCGAATGAGAAATTCTCAAACCTCTTCTTAGCTTCAGCGATCAGCTCTTGAGGATCAACGTAATTCTTAGTCAGAGTTGTGTCGTTGACCTTCTCGTAATGAGCCACCAAATCGCCCAGAGTGACCCTATCAGAATAAGTTCTAATGGAGTCTGGGATGGAAGTATGGTCATCCTTGGTGACAAGAGCTGCAACAACTTTACCGACATCAGGCAAGAAGGATGGATTAATCAAGGTGCTTTCACCACCGATGATATCCACTTCATTCTTCTCAGGATCAAAATTCAAGACTTGGAACTTGGAACCAAAGAACTTTTCATCAGCTGGATGGAAGAGACCAGTGTAGATATCAACAGTCTTGATACCAGCAGCTCTAGCAGCCTTAGAGTGAGAATCTTTAAAATCCAAGAACCCAGGGAAGTCCTTACTGGCAGTGGTTAAATCAGTACCAAATTGAGATGGGATGTAGAGCTTAACCTTGTTGGCAACAAGAGCATCGATCAATTCGGGAGCCACACTGGTTGGGTAATTGTTGGAATTGATCACGACATCAATACCTTCGAATGCCTTGTTGAGATCAGCGGCACCTGAGATCTTGACATATTCGACCTTGTCGGAATCAACTATCCTCTTATCTGAGGATGTAATAAGTCTAATAGGAGTCTTGATTTTAGAGATGAATGGCTCGCTGAGAAGAGCGTTGATAATGTGGATACCGAGAACGCCATTCAGGCCGTAGACTGCAACTGTGCGAGACATGAGAAATTGTTATCTGTTGTACTTACTCATGACCGAATTGAGTGAAAATTATGGGAGTGATTGAAGCTTCTTATATGCTATTCCCTACATTCGAAGATTGCTGTACCAATTCCGCTTCACCTTATTCTGATGAGAAATTAAGGTGTCAAAAGGTGTCAAAACTTACTAATCGCGCCATTTCTTCAAATCCCGTGTGCAATTGTTGACAAATTCTTTTCGCGATTTCTTCTTTAGGAAACATTGGCGAGAACGGATATATTTGCGCCACCATCGTCATGTTTCCGAGATTTCCAATGATTAATGAAAGGGATAACAGCTACTCGAAATGTAGTGTTTGTGATGATAGGAGGGGTTGACGGTCCATTGTATGGAGCTGAGCTTGGAAGGTGATTCGTAGGGATCGCACGAATCGCTAAATTCTAGAAGGATAGGTGATTCGCCAATATATGTCCAGGTATCTAGTGAATTTAGAGGGGGCTAAGGAATCCTACAGGAGCGTTACGATTTCTATTGTTTAGAGCATTATTGGGATACGTCAAAAGACCTAAGGTTCTAAACTTTAAAATTTATTGCATATGAAGAAAACTGATGGCACATTTCCACAGCTGCCTCAAGCTGGCTATGAGAAAACCCATAAACTGCAACCTGATGCTCTTGAGTCTTCTCAGAGAAGAACTACTGGCTAATGACCAGAAACATCAGTAAAATATCATCTATAATTTAAAAAGCTGCAGCCTATTATTAAAATAGTAAAAAAGGGAGGACCGGCAAATTGAAAGGCGATGGTTTCCCAATCTCTTTGAAGGGTAACTTGAATATTAAGTAAGTGTCATTCTACCACTATCAGATTGGCTTGCTTTGCTGATAACCCTCCAAAGATGGAGAAGGATTCAGTCCTTGTTGAAATGCTTAAAACCCAGGACTTCGGTAATAATTACCAATGCTGAGATCTTCGAGGTGCTTCTCCACCAAGTTGCTATTGGTCTTTAAAACATGGAGGTTGACAGGGAATCTCATGAAAGTCTATGACATGGGCCCTGATAACAGCTCTGGCAATGCTAAACATCCCCTCCGTTTTAACGCATGAAGATGGGATGGACAGAGGCACCTTGGAAGTATTGATCAGTGTCTTCCAATTTGAAGAAGAGAACAAAGATGCAATTCTGGACTCAATCTCCCCCCACTTAAGTAGAGTTGGAATTCCTGAATGATGTTATCAGTATCTGAAGGAGGGCGAGGAAATGCTTCCAATCTGCCCGTCTAGCGTCTCTGCAAAAAAAATTACCAGTTTTGGTTTCCTTAACGACTGTCACTGTTACCGTCTCTGTGGGAATAGCCTTCGGCTTTTCAATAAGTACATTTGTTCACGATATTCGTCTCTATACCTTGGATGATATCGTCCACATGAACCAATCGGTCTTTGGACATTGGATGCAATATAAAGCAGATAAATGAAAACTCCATTTCATCGGCGAAACCAGAAGAGAAAGAGGCCTTGTCTCTTGCGATTTTTAAGGTTTGTCTTATTCCAAGTGGGAGTTTCCCTCCATTGAACTTGTCCAATCCTTACTAATTCCTGGTTATACTGTGGTCCGCTGCGTCATCTTCAATAAGGTTTGTGAAGAAATCATTGATCCAATAGAATCTCAGCAAGATATTCTCAATATTCGATGGTGTCGTAGAAAAAGCATTGGTGAGTCTCGAGAAGTACTTTGGGGTATCAGCTACAGTCTTTATACACTCGCAGGTCTTCTCATCAAGCTCATCATGCAGCTCACTAATTGACGGATGGCATGACGTACGTGTTGCTTCTGCTCCTTCATAAAGGGCTTAATCTGGCGCTCATGCTTCACGCACGAAACCCAAACATGTTGTATGTAGATGACCAACCAATTAGAACATCCAGAGGAATAGACTATTTCTTCTGTCCTGACTCAGATTCGCTTTTTTAGATAGACTTCTCACCTTAGGAGAGTATTTCAATATTTTGAACAGCTCACAAATGGCAGCAATAGGAAAGTTGACTATCGGGCCCCGGAACAGGGAAACCCACATGATCAATGCCAAAGTTGATCGCGTCTGTTTCATCTGAGTCTAGTAACTCACATTGCAGGTCTGCAGTTCTCAAAGCAAGCAGAAGTGCCTTCACAATGGTAATCTCAGAGTATGTGCGATGACTCATTAGGGGGTCTTCAACCCTGAAACAATTCAGATGCAAATCTTATGGAATCACTCTGTTTTTTCGAGCTCGTAGAATTCTTCCAGTTGTTGTGGCATGGTGTCGGCTAACATCGAGTCATTTGACCCATTTGACCCATGGAAGTAGTTACTGACAATACTTGCTTCTTCGTGATTTGAGATTGTTACAAGGCTTCAAAAACAAGGGGGCCTAATCCTTTACCCTCCCCCCATGATTGAGTCCTATATGCAGGAAGTTCAATAAATGTTCACAGAACTTGAAATCTTGACCTGAGGCGCGCATAATAACTCTGAGAGATTATCTATGATCTGGGCTCCTCAAACAGTGGAGAGTGATAAGGACGCAGCATCTTGCGACGTCAACTTTTCTATAGGCTTCTTCACGGCTGCTTTACAAAGACATTCTGGGTTTCTTTCGATGCAGCAGCCAATTTCTGCGTTATGCCTTTGAAGATTTCTCGTTCGCTTTCTTTCTTCTGTTCAACTCTTGTTTCGTGCGCCTTCCTCTTTTTAGAGCCTCTCATAACTGACTAGTTTGGTCTTTGGCGTAAAGTACGATATCAGTACCACGAGACGTCAGATTTTGATTGAGATTGAATCTTTATCAGTGCAAATTCGATATCAAGAAGATCTGAAGAAGATCTGAAGAAGATCCTGGTACAGCACTTCGCTGGAAATTGCGCTTTTTTTGTATAAGCTTGAGACTTTCTTTGTGTCGAAGTCATATTAGTCTGAGAAGGAACGATCTCCTTTGAATAAAACGTCCAAAGTACCACATTTTCTTCTTTTTCAGTCTCCGTGGTTTTACACGTTTGCGTCTTTGAGCACAATTATCTGAGGTTGAGGATTCTACTTTCCTCTTCTCTAGGTCGCCCAAGGAAAGTTTGATGTTTAAATGTGAAGGGTTGGAAAATGAAGATATGTTTGTTTTGATTTTACGTTGTTCTTTTGCCCGCCATCTGGGGAGGGAAAGAAAGAGAAAAAAGCCTGCTGGAATCACGGTTATGAGCGATTCGCAGTTTGGTCTCCCTGGCAACGGAACACCAAGGGTCTGGTAAGCGGCAAAGTGCACGAATCGCCATCCGTATTTCGCTCATCAGATCTCTAATATTGATAATTGTGTATTGTCATCGGATAATAGATAATATACTATTGGATTCCTCCGGGTCGATTAGAAACTAGTAGGGAATTTGTGAATTTCCGAGAATTTTTGATGCTTTTCTCAAAATCAGATCTGAAATATATGTGAGAGAAAAAAGATTAGGCAGTGTCATCAAAATATATCCCTTCAATATTTTTCTGAATTCCCTATAACCCAGTGTAAATGCCATTCTAAAGGTTGAATCAATAGCCAAAAAATCATAGACTAATTCTCATAAAGAGAGTATGTTTGGATCACGGCGTCAATCGGGTGGTGGCCCTGAATAAATAGCACTGTAAAACTCTTTGTACTGCGATTGTGTGACGTGCTATGGTTATGAGGTGAACAATAGATAGTAGCATTATATATGCATTGATCCTGTAATCGAATTGTGAAAACAAAGGGAAATAAGAACGGATCACACCAATGCCTCATCTGAAATTGTCGTAAATAGGCAAGGTCAAACGTGATGCTACATGGTATTTCTTGATGTTCGCACAAACAAACAATTAGGCGCTCTTATTAATATTCAGTTCACATTTCAATGGCTAATGTATGATGCTATATATGATATGAACATAGAGTATAAATTGGATAGATAGAAGCTGGGATTCGGTGTTGTTGTTGTTGTTGTTGTTTTTGTTTTTGTTTTGTTTTGTTTTGTTGTTTTTTTGTTTACCATACATAAATGGCAAAACGTTGTCAAAAATCGTACAAGACAGCACCAGCAGTTAGTTCCCAGAGTACATTCGTAGCATATAGAGTAAGCGAGCGGATATAGCCCGCTTTACCACAATCGCTTGGCATTAGTTTTCATTTCTATTTCCATGCCATTGCGACGTCATTCTCGTCTCGCCTACCCTCACCTCATTATGTATATATCTGTATATATGTATATCTGTTTGTTTTGTCTATGGTTTGTTGGCCAGACCTCTCAAAAAGTGACAGTAGTACCGGAGGGCCCAGGGAATAAATTGGGAGGTTGGAAAAGGTGTGATCTCACACTGTGTGCGTGTGATGGGGCTTATTCTTTGGAAGAAGGAGCCTGGAGTCCTCTTTCGCTCTTTCTCTCTGTATG
Organism: Williopsis mrakii; assembly: GCA_003706445.3. Classification (NCBI taxonomy): domain Eukaryota; kingdom Fungi; phylum Ascomycota; class Saccharomycetes; order Phaffomycetales; family Wickerhamomycetaceae; genus Williopsis; species Williopsis mrakii. Next base: position 37,301 of record PPLH03000013.1, read on the forward strand.
TAGATGTATATTTATGTATATATTTATATTGTTTGTCTTTAAATGTTCTATTGCGGTAAGTTCATCTCACATAGTGGAGCACCACTTTTTTTTTGTTTTTGTTTGACCCGAGATGGTCGTGGTGGTCGTGGTGGTGGAGGACCTGCTTCTGCTAGCTGGGTAATTTCTAGGTATACACATGCTATCACCGGAGCTTGCTACGGATCATCACACAGAACTTCAGAGACAAAGGTAATGAGTGTATTAATACAGACTTCACTCGGTATGTTGAACTGGACTTGACGAAAGCATTGTGACCTTTATGCTGACATCTAATTTTTCGAAGGAAACATCGTTGTGGACCTCTACACTGAAGAGGCACCGACAGAATGCAAGAATTTCATCAAGCTCTGTAAAGCCAAATACTACACATTCGCTCCCTTTCACAACATCAGAAGGGACTATCTTATCGAATTCGGTGATCCGCTGTACCCATTAAGTACGAAAGGCGAATCAATCTGGCATTTGGCTGATAGTTCGAAACCGTATGAGTTCAGAACAACACACAACAGACTCTACCCACTTGAAAGGGGTAAAGTTTCGTTTGTGACCGAGAGATTCGGTAGTTCGAGTGACGAGTTCGCGACATCTAGAGTATCTATTACTCTAGGTGACCTCGATCAAAAGAAAGGCATACCACCTGGTGTTGTCTTTGGCCAAGTCACTGAAGGGTTTGAAACCTTGGATAAAATCAACGTTGCTATTGTTGATTCAGATTATCGTTCATTACAGGATATAAGAATACATCATACTTTCATCCTGGATGATCCATATGACGATATTGAAGGACTAGTAATACCCTTGTCCACCCCTGAACCGTCTAGTGAACAGCTGTCAACTGTAAGGCTGGATGATAATGAACAGATTGATTTAGATGAAGAGCAGGAGATTACAGAAGAGCAACGCAAGTTAAATAAGCAACGGGAGGCAGAATCCCAGGCACTGACTTTGGAGATCATTGGAGACCTTCCTTCCGCCGAGGTGAAGCCTATGGAAAACGTTCTGTTCGTCTGTAAATTGAACCGCCTGACCCGAGATGAAGATTTGGAAACCATTTTTTCACGTTTTGGCAAAATTATATCTTGTGAAATCATCAAAGACAAGTCCACTGGCGAATCCCTACAATATGCATTCATTGAGTTTGAAGAGAAGAGTAGTTGCGAGGCTGCATATTTCAAGATGGATGATGCATTGATCGATGATAGAAGAATCCACGTTGATTTCAGTCAGAGTGTCTCCAAATTGGCAGATGCCTGGAGAAATGAAACTGATGCAAGAAGACAACGCGATCATAGGCCGCAGTATCGTGGTGGCGATAGCGGACGAGAGAGAAGTCAATATCGCGAAGAGAGGGTTGGAGAAAGTCGTGGAGGTGGAGGAGATAGAAGACGCAATAGGCAGGCAGACTCAAGAAGGGATGACAGAGACAGAGACAGAGACAGAGATCGTCGCAGGCACGAGAAATCATATAGAGACAGGGATTACAGGAGTGATAGAGGGGTATACCGACAATCAAGAGGGTACAGATAAACCCTCGGAAATTTACAACCCATAAATCTCCAGTGAATCCAAAGGAACGATCTATTGAAGAGATTTCGAAGTAGTCACTATAAGCTGTAGAATTTGCTTGAGAAAGAACCGAATTGCAATGTATTATTTTTTAAGGGAAGGCCTCCAAGCCACCAGCTACCGATAATGAAAATTTTTCTTTTTGTTCTCTATCGCCGATTTTTTGTTTGACACAATCTCGCAAAACACGGCCCCAGACACAAAAGGAAGCTCTTTCTGCTATCACAGACAAAGCTTCAAGAGAAACCTTCTCATCAAGCGCTTGCTATTCAATATTATGGAGGATTATCTTCACATGAACTAAAAATATGCCGGCATTTTCCCAATATTTTCAGCGTTGCTTTGCTCTTGTGACAACAAGCATTGTTGTTGGCGCAGGTCTCCCGAGACCATTTATCTCCTTAGATTCGAGCACAGATAGAGATCAAGAGGACGATGACGATTTATATACTGAGACCACTATGGATACATTTAAGAAATGGTTCTACTGGTCTCGTTTGGAGCATGCGTCTGAGCACCAAGAGATCGAGCCCTCCAAAGAGAATATGGACCATTGCATCAATGATCTCAGGCTGAAGGAAGAATACCAAACACCAAAATATCCAGTTGTATTATGTCATGGACTCTCGGGTTTTGATAAGCTAATGGTTGTGCCCTCTTTCACTTATCTTCTCGGCCTGAGCAAGAATACAGGCACCTCCAGGCGTGATTTTGTTGTTGTCGATAATGACGGTATTGCTCTCGAGTATTGGTTCGGAATCAAGGAGGCCCTCGAGGCAAAAGGTACAAAGGTCCTTGTAGCTAGAGTTCCTGGTTTTGGTAGTATTGAGGAGAGATCCCAGAAGTTGAACCATTTCATCTCACGCGAAGTCGAGATGCTTGGTGACGAGAGTTTGGATGAGGTGTACAACAGGGACAACCACAATACAAAACCCTTCGAGGAGGGAGAAAGAAAAATGAAAGTGAACCTCATAGCCCACTCTATGGGCGGCTTGGATTCACGTTATCTCATATCAGAGCTTGAAAAGCGAAACTACGAAATTGTCAGTCTCACTACAGTTTCGACCCCACATAGAGGCTCAGAGATGGCCGATTTCGTTGTTGACCTTGCGGAAAAGTTTCCACAGAAGATCACTCTGCCCCCGAGCTTCAACCAGTTAACTACAGAGTACCTCAAGGGATTCAACGAGAGAGTGAAGAATGATCCAAATGTGCATTATTTCAGCTATGGTGCAGAATTCAAGCCAGCTTGGTACAATATATTTTACGCAAGCTGGAGTATAATCAACAACAAGGCTGGCGATAATGATGGTATGGTCAGTGTTGAATCGTCCAAATGGGGGACCTATCTTGGTACTTTGATGAATGTTGATCATTTAGACCTGATCAACTGGACAAATGCCATCAAGAGAGCTGTTAGTGTGATCACTCCAGGTTCAAACGGGCCTGAAATTGATAGTGTCGCGTTATATTTAGACATTGCTGATAACCTCGCTAAGAGAGGTCTCTAGGCTTTTACGAATACAGATGAATAAAAAACACTTTAAAATTTAGTTTTGGTTCATATCAAAATCGTTCATAATAGTTCCACTGCAATTCTTTTGTACTCTGACATGCAGCTATCACAGTACTCGCTCAACGCTTCATTTTCCACATGCATCTCACCCAGCGAAATCTTGCACAGGTTGAGTTCTGACAGTACAAAATTCTTGTAGTCACCCGCCACTAGCTCTTTCTCCACCTTTTCCAGTATCTTGAGATCAACTAACAGTTCATTTCTTTTGAGTGCAATCTGGTGTCTTGACTCTCTAATTCTCTGATCGTATCCGTAACCTGCGTCATCAGTTGTAATCGAAGACATAAACTTATTAAAACACATAGCTGAGCTGTTAAAGTCATAGGAAGTGAGGATTTCAAGATCATTTAGGGAGATAGCTCGTTCCATCTTGTTGCTAATTATTTGTTTCCTGAAATTTCTAATCAGGTTTGCCGAGTTTCTTGAGTTCCAGAATGCCACAGTGGATCTTCCCATTAGGAAGACATTAAACAACACAGAAAGAATTAGGAAAGAAGTCAGGACCTTATTTGACGTGACTCCAATAACGAATCGCGATACACCATAAGAAGAGTAATGACCAACATTCAGAATAACTGATGTCAGATAGAATAGTATCTTTTTGAAATAGTACCTCAGCAGAAGGCCAAAAGTCAGGTGGAAGATGACATCATCTTTAGGTTTGTAGCTTTGCTCAGATTGACTCAAATTACCATAGGTTCTGATCGCTTTGATGACCTGACCATGTGTACCCAAGTTAGCGATTGATTGGCGTATTTTCTGTGTTATTGACTCGATTTCTTGTCTTTGGAAGCTTGCGCCCACTTTTCCAAAGAACTTGCTAATGAATGGATTTCTTGACCCTTTTACAGGTCTGACTTTTGAGTAGAAAAGTACTTTACATGTCTTCGCATCTGTCTCAATGATGACTACTTTCTTGAGAATACTGAATCTGTCACCACCAAAAGTCTCAAAGGAATTTCTTACATCTTCGATCCTGTAGTACTTATTATCAACGAATTCTTCAATTGTTTGGATTGATCTGTTCTTGATCGATTTCTCAGAGTTTGAAAGATTAATAGCAGTCCTTGATAACGCAATCTTGTAATCTAGCACTCTAGTCATCATCTTACCATTAGGATACCATGGTGAAATATTGAATTCGTCAGTGTCAATCAACAATAATGTGTCTCTGGAAATAGAGGAGTGGTCGCCGTACATGATATGGAACACTGCCTTTGCAGGTGCGTTGAAAAGCTCAGCCTTAACAAGGTTGTACTCGTTTAGATAGTTCGTCCTCATGGTAGCATCGCTTGCATCAGCACCAAGAAATAGTTGAAACGAGTTCAGTTCGTCATGACTCTTTACTGGTAGTTCTTTCTCAATCTTCGGCGAAGTTTCTGCCTTTTTTGTTGCTTCGACATGAAGAGAATCAAGTATTGGGATGATCTCGGATTGTGGCTTTGGCTTGGATCTAGCCATGTTGTTGATCAAAAGCTCCATTTTCTTCTGCACAAGTACTCCATCTTCCAAAAACACACGACCTCTCATGCTTAGACCATCAACATCGTAAACTTTCAAGACATCCCAGCTCTTATCCGTAGTGATATCGACAGCAACGAGATCAACCAATGGTTTTTTCATAAGAGACACAAATCCTGTACTGTTCAAGTAGAAATATGCACACTTAGTTGTCAAGAAGCAGCGACCAGATAGCTCTTGCAATGGATTCAATCCCCATAAGCAGGTGAAGTGAGCAACAACCAATTCGTCAGGATCAATGGCTGACTCGAATAGCGACTTTAGCTGGATATCATAATTTCTCAGATGAGCTGGATAGTATGATGGATAGTTTCTGCACTTTCTCAATGACGTGAGGTTATTTTTGGAAAATCCTGTATGGTCAAAGAATCCATTGAAATTACTGTTGCTATCGTTCATATAGTAGATGCCCCAGTTGACACTACCCCAGATATTGGCCGTAACAGCTGTTGGTATAACGGTTGGTTGCAGGAATGCATGTGAGATGAGAGCGAGTTTCGAGCGAGCAGTGTTCATCGGCGGGTTTAAGTCTGGTTCTCTGAATTCACCAGTGGCTGAGGTTGAGAATTTGAACTCGGTGCTTTCTGAACCATCCACAAGGTTAGCCAAGTAGCACGATGTGATCAATGCATGAGCATCGTCATGGTTGGAGTTCTCAACTCTTGAACTTGTAAGTTCTACGTCCATGGATGTCAGAGAAGTAGATGCAAATTCATGGAATAACGGAGGATAACGACCGAAGGCATACTTTCCCATTTCGTTATCTGATGCATTGATGGCCTTTTCCTTCGCATACGCAAACACGGTTAGCCACTCTTTTAGCTCTGTTAAAGACTCTGCCTGGAAAACGATAGTGCAATCGATCGTTTTAACTTCAAAGCAAAATCTTCTGTCTTCATCTGGTGCATATCTGATATTGGCCAGCAATACACCGATTTTGTCAGTTTCTTGGACAAAGTTTTTCGAAGGAGCAAGAGAAAGGAGACCAAAAATACCGTTCTTGACAAAAACCCATCTTCTCACCCAAATTTGTCTAGCAGGCTTGCCCACCGTTGTCTTCATAAAAAGCCATCCATGTTTCTCATCTCCATCAAAGAAGTCCCGTACAAGAAGTGATGATGGATTGATCAGGGCGACGTTATGATCTTTCAAGTCCCTTGATGGTTCCCATTGTGAAACAGTAGCCTTTTCGATCTGAGCCCTTGACTGTTTCATGTCTTGCAATAATGACTTAATCGATTTGCATTCAGCGTCTGACCATGACTTTGTTTTGAGGTCATAGTGTGCATCATAGGTAGATTTACCTTCAAATATTATGTGTGAGAGCATCAGTAACATCGTGTTGAGCTCGTTCTGGAATTTGGAGGTTTCAACGCAGATATCCAAAGAAGCAGCTAGATATGACTGCCTCACATCGTAGAGTTGGAAGGCATCTTCTCTCAACGCAGATGGCTCTCTGGTCTTCGACTGTGCAACAAATTTCGATAGGAACGAATCATATTTATTCTGGAGATAGTCAAGATTCTTTCGCATGTCCTTATAAGCTTTGATGTTCTTCTTGGAAAACTCTGTGAGAAGGTCTGCTATTTCAGAGTCGTTGAGGTTCAAATCTTTCGTTGCTGCATCCCATAAACTCTCCAGGTTAATCTTTGCGAAGTCTAAAACTGATAGAGTTGTATCCTGGTCCACCATGGAAGTTTTCAAGAAATCTGGTATTAACTGACTAGCCATTACAGAGTTGAACTCTTTGAAATCTGTGAATTGGCTGGGATAACGTTTCAGTGCCTTCAGAAGACCATCAATCCATTGCTCAATCTGATCGACCTGTGAGTTCTGGTAGTTGGTGCTAGCTCTGAAACTCGGAGAGTCCATCGCCGCCTCTTTCAACTTAACAGATATAAGTTTGATCAGCCTTTCCCTTGTGATGGTGCCGTTGTGGCCATCGTCACCGTTGTTCTTTGATGCTTCTGTGGTTTGAAACCCACCATTGGGTCCATCCTTGATCTGCGAAGACGATGACATCTCAACACAGTTGCCTTAATTAGATATCAAGCTCAATTGCTTCGAGAAGGGTGAATTGTTTATCGGGTTTTCTGCCAAATTGCACGGGCGACTTCTTGAGTCAAGCAAGGATGTGCACGGACCGGCGCTGTCTGGAAGGGTTTTTAGGGAGACTTTTGAACGCATTTATATTGTGTGTTAAAACGTCTTAGTTCTTGAGCCTTGAGAAAGAGATTAAAACATCTTTGGACACGAGAGTTGCGTAGCTCAATTTCGTTGAAATCAAATGGGAAGTAGTCAATAGCAGAGAAGCCCGTTATTATACGGTTGGTTCCCGAGGAGTGCTTAGTCGTACTCTTCAGGACAATGTTGTAGTGGTCATATGTGATGCTCAATTAAACACCAATTAGTGAACTTTTCCAGTCTAATCTCACAACAAGGTCTAGTAGTGTAGTGGTTATCACGTCTGTTTCACTCACAGAATGTCTCGAGTTCAAATCTCGACTGGACCTTTTCTTTTTTGATTTCAGCCACTACTTAGAGTAGTGGCCAAACCAGAAGTATGGACATTGGCGGGGGGTATGCAACTCGAGAAGACTTCTATGAGCAATGCATTAGAGCTATTATAAGAGGCTCGTTGATTTCGTTCACTCATTCAGCTAATGATGATTGTATTCACCAGGAGAGCGTTTAGCACATCGACTACCCTCTTCAGGCGGTTCGACACCTTTGTCAACCTCCAGAAATCCGTCATTTCTAGGCTTCAACAGTTGCCTGATGAGCCAAAGCTTCTGGAGGCATTCAAAGATATATTTAAATATTCTGAGACTGCACTCTCCAAGGAAGAAAATGATATAGTACATCTGACGAAGACGATCACTGAATCCCAAAGGGATATCGACCAAGGGGTATTGAAGCAGATCCTTCTCTTGAAACCACCATCAACACTTGTGTCACCACTTTTAGAATCCTATAATTCGATTTCGAGGGACCCGATTCAGAAACCATTAGCAGAGATGGCTGTTCGTCTCTGTTTATGGGATGCTGATATTCACAATGCTGTCAAGGTTGTCGATCTCACTGTGGCTTCACCACAGTATTTGAAGACTATGACAGAAATGCGTAATAATACAATAATGAAGACCTTGGTTGGAGCTATTGGTGCCGGTGGTGCTATGCATTATGGAATCAGTCTATTGGAGCTACCTTCGACTGCTGGTGTATTTGCAATGGTTGCCACATATCTCCTAAATATGTCATTTTTTGGATATGTCGCCTTTGGAGGGAAGTTCATGGGAAGAGTAAACAATATCCGTTGGAAGAATGGCGTACCAATGAACCATATGTATATACATGCCGATGAGATTAGTGTCCTGTCTAAGATCGCAGAGGCTGATATAAAGATCAATGGTCATGAAGGCTTTGCCAGTAATGGATTCAAGCAGGCAATGGAACACAGAAACATTGAGCTGATCCCACCAGAGACGGAACAACTCTTGGAGGAGTATTGGCTCACTGGTGGTGAGAATTTCGAATGGGTGGAGCCTGACCAGGATCCGGCTGACATCATATGGAGAGAGCATATTCAGACTAAGAAGCCAAACCTATTGAGAGGTGATATCGCGTGGACCGATAAGTTTATCGCTTCTGATTCTAAAGTTGATACAGCTAAGGCCTGAGTGCCTTTTGGTATTTATTCAATCTATTTAAAGCATATTTATTCTACGATCCATTACATTTGTTATGTGCATTTTCATTAACCATAATTACCTTTGTTGTTCATAACTTCACTCATCGTCTCCAACGATCTCAACCTTAGGCTTTTCTTTAGGTAGACCATCTTCATTCTGTGTCTGTTGCGCAGCCTCCTCCTCTGTATGGTTTGGTTCAATAAAAAGTTCACCATCCTGAACAGTAACGTTAACAGTCTCAGCGTTCTTGATTTGACCTTTCAACAGATAAATAGCCATCGGATTCAACAACTTCTTCTGTATCAATCTGTTCAGAGGCCTAGCACCATACAGGCTGTCATAACCATGCTCTGTTAACCAGTCCTTGGCCTCGTCAGAAAGCTCCAATGTGATTCTCTTATCAATAAGTCTTTCCTGAACTTCCTTCAATCTGATGTCAACAATGCTACGAAGCACCTTCTTGGATAACCTGTTGAAGACCAGGACATCGTCGATACGGTTAATGAACTCTGGAGGATAGTTTCTCTTCATTGCCTCGATGACTTTCTGCTTTGTAGGATTAGAAACCTCACCCGTGTCATTAGCAATCTCCTTATCGTGCAACAAGATGTCTTGACCAATGTTGGAAGTCATCACGATAATAGTGTTCTTGAAATCAACACTGTGACCTTGAGAGTCCGTCAATTTTCCCTCGTCCAGCACCTGTAACAGCACCTTACAGACATCCGGATGTGCTTTCTCAAACTCATCAAACAAAACAACAGAGTAAGGCTTTCTTCTGACGGCTTCAGTCAACTGACCACCAGATTCGCTCATTACGTAACCTGGCGGGGCACCGATCAGCCTAGAAACGGTGTGTTTCTCTTGGAACTCCGACATATCGAATCTGATCACATTGTTGGAGTCATCAAACAAGAACTCAGCAAGTGCCTTAGTTAATTCGGTTTTACCTGTACCAGTTGGACCCAAGAACATGAAGCTTGCAATTGGTCTCTTGTCGCTAGTTAAACCTGCTCTCTGCAATCTAACAGCATCAGAAATAGCATGTATAGCATCATCCTGACCAACGACTCTACTCTTCAAAGAGTTTTCCATGAATAGCAGACGGTCTTTATCACCTTTCAATACAGTTTCGATCGGAATACCAGTCATCTTGGCAATCACTTTTGAAATATCATCAGAGGTGACAGACTCATGTAACAAAGAGTCTGGTTTAGCGTCTTCTTGTTCACTGATCTCAACCTTCTTTTGTAATTCTGGTATTTTAGCGTATCTTAACTCAGAAGCCTTACCGTAGTTACCTTCTCTTTGTGCAATCTCCAAGTCCAACTTGGCTTGTTCCAAGTCTTTCTTTGCGTTCTTGATGGAATCGATCTCAGCTTTCTCCTTTTCCCAAATCTCAGTCAATCTTTGAAGTTCATCATTCTTCAACTTCAGATCACTCTCCAACTTGTCACGTCTTTCAACAGATAGGGGATCAGTTTCCTTTTTCAAAGATTCCAATTCGATCTGAATGGTCATGATTGATCTATCAAGGGCCTGAATAGAATCAGGTTTAGACTCGTGTTGTAATCTCAACACAGCACATGCTTCATCAACCAAGTCAATGGCTTTATCTGGAAGGAATCTATCTGTAATGTAACGGTTGCTGAGAGTTGCAGCAGAGACAAGTGCACCATCTGTGATTCTGACACCATGATGAACTTCGTACTTCTCTTTCAAACCTCTCAAGATACTGATAGTATCAGCAACACTTGGCTCATTCAACAAGATCGGCTGAAATCTTCTTGTGAGTGCGGGGTCCTTCTCAATAATCTTGAATTCGTCAAGGGTAGTTGCCGAGATACATCTGAGACCTCTTGCAAGTTTCGGTTTCAGGATATTTGAAGCATCCATAGAACCATCAGTCTTACCTAATCCCAACAGCATGTGCACTTCATCGATGAAGACAATAATATCACCGTTAGCCTTGTCGATCTCCTCCAAGACAGATTTCAATCTCTCTTCAAACTCACCCCTGAATTTGGCGCCGGCAATCAAGGCACCCAAATCCAGTGCCACCAGTTGTTTGTTCTTCAAACTCTCTGGCACTTCACCTTTTACAATACGTTGAGCCAACCCATCAATCAGACTAGTCTTACCAACACCAGCTCGACCAATCAACACTGGGTTGTTCTTCGTTCTTCTGGAAAGGATCTGAATAGCTCTCTGTATCTCCTGGTCTCTGCCAATGACAGGATCCAGCTTGCCTTGTTCGGCGAGTTTCGTCAAATTTGTACCGTATTTTTCCAACGCCGGCTTCTCAGCTTCTTGTTCCTGGGGATTCATGTTCATTCTAAAGTTCCCGTTGCTAGCGAATCTTAATTGGTTCAATGAGCCCAGTGGTTGTACAGTATGGGGGTTCCCCATAGTTCTGACAACGGCCCATGCAGCCATTGCGCGAGGCGTGGTCCGCGTCAGCTGCTTGAGCTCAGCTCTAGCAGCGTTTCTCAGTGGTGTTATTCTTCTGGATAGCATGGTTTACTCTTTGCACCAGCAGAGTTGAAAGAGTCTGTGGTAAGAAAAAAGTGTCACTTTTATATGCGCCATTCTCAGATTGTTCTGGAAAGTTGGAGAGGGTTCGCGATGAAAGCCCGAACCGGGTCACAAATTGCTCCTCGACAAACTACAAACTACAAACAAGAAAACAAGAAAACAAGAAAGGGCTTCCCTAGAATGGTTTCATTAGTTTTGGTCGTTAGTTAGAATCATTGCGGTGGTCATTATTAGAATGAATCTCTTCTGAGATGTCAAGCTGCGCGTCTGCCCTCGTGAAGTAGCTTACGGGCGTCGGGTTGGCTGTTGCTTGAGCAGTAGATGGCGTGTTCCGTAGATAGCGATGGTCCACTTCGAACTGTGGATGGTGCGCTTCCAGGGAGAGACTTGTTTGCTGAGATAGGTCCGAGTCACTTGTGTAGGTCGGTACCATCTCGAAGAGTTGAACTTGCTGATCAGGGTCTTGCTTTGCCAGATTCCTGGATCTCATCAATCTATGGGCGAGATGTACAGGTGATTTCAAGGCAGCAATGACGGAGACAATGTTAAAAGTTCTGAGAATGTAGCTGTTTGTTGTGTGTGGATCATGTGTATCGTCAGGAACATCAGCGAAACTATCGTTGGAGATACGCCTTCCAAGAATGGTCTTTTTTTCATACCGGAGTTCAAGAGCACGTATGGCATGTAGCCACTCCCAAATAGTGATCGTGACGCAGAGTTTGGAGAATGTATAGATATAAGTGGCCCATGTTCGTATTTCATCTGATGCAAGGTCCACAGCGGTAAATACTATGGGAGATATTAATGTCAATAGACAGAATATTCCCAGGGCCATAGTCTTGCGATGGTAGGCAAATTTCCTTTTAATCCATGAATAGTATACGATGTTAGCTGTGAAGAGAAGAAGGATCACAAACTCAAAGATATAGTGGATTACTTTGATAGCCAGAAACTTGGGAGTGAGAACATATGTATTCCCATAGGAGGATAGAAATGTCACGGTGAATGCCAAACTCAAACAGGCCAAGGTCATACCGACAATAATAATCTGTCTCTTGAGGGTATGCTTGTTAATCTGTACCAGCAGATCAATCCATGAAAGCCATATGAAGAGTGAAGTAATTGATCGAAGTATGATCGTGTCTGTGGTGTAAGTGATGACGTATTGAATCGTATTTGTATCAGCGAGATTCTCAGCCACTTGTGTCCTCAGAACATTCGTCAGCTTCGTCAGCATGGCAGTACAGGCACCACAGAAGAACAAGTTACTCAGAATGAGGGAGTTAGGGATAGAATTAGCAGATAAGAGAAGCAATAGGAACAACATCCAACTAGCTGTGACGATGCCACAAAGCACCAAGATGATAGAGACAAACCCACCGATGAAGGCCTGCTTGTTCCTGAAGACATCGTGAAACATTGCTCCATGGGCCGTGATGTTCGCCAGGATTTCCTGCGCCGTCAGAGAGTTCTCAGCGGATAAGTTTGTCAAGTAAATCGCAGGATAAGTGAGTGTATAATTGGAGAGATTGGCAAGAGTTAGTGTGCCAGCTGTAAGCTCATAGAGATCGTAGGTACCGTTGATACCGGGCATCGCAGCCTCGAACAGCGCTCGGAAGTCTATATCCTGCCGGAGCATGTGAAAATTCTCTTCGTTTTCGTGTGGTCTGTGTGTGTTCTCCGTCGTGCTTGGATCTCTTTGACCTTTATTTCTTTTCTCTGTTGATGTTACGCAATTTTCAAGACACATCCGAGGCGGTGCTAAATGGTGGTGGAAGACAAACTAAAGAGACAAACGTTCCTACAATTGTAGTTTTAACCGAAAAACATACATCTAACATTATCCAGATAAGTTGCAGAAAGTAGATATTACCGTCTTCCAGGCCCTTTGTGCAATCCCCGTGAGCTGAAACGACCCCTGGTGCCACCATTTTTAGCAACTTTTATGCCCCCAATGCGTCCCTCCAAATCACGGACATCGACATTTACAATATGACACCTCATCTTAATCAGGGCATCAGAGTCATCATCCTCTTTGGAAGGCGTTGGAAATGAAACTCGTACTTCTACCGTGTCTTTGTGTTTAGAAGTGACCAACTTAGGTTGTAGTTCTCTGATGAACATAAAGTTATTTGCACCCCTCTTATAGAACGTCGATGCAAATCCCTCAGGGTACGATTGTTGTTCAGAAGACGTGGACCATCTCTGCTGGGTATAGTTCAATGTACTAGTACCATATATGTCTTGTGAGTTGTATAATGAGACTGGAACGGATCTGTCAGTTTGGAAGTGATCAGGGAAGAGTTCCTGTTCTGTTCTCTGAGAAGAGTTTGCAAACTCCAAAGGGACTGCGTCTTCTTCAGGCGCTAAACCAGGTGGTAATAAAACCTCAGCGGTAGTATCAAAGTCCAAGATTTGTGAATGAGTCTGTATTGTATTGGATTGGGGCATAAGTGGCGGTGTGGCCCGAGGAAGTCTGAACGAATTATCAAGGCCTGAGCTCGCCTGTTTCGGGTATTGATCAAACGAAGGGTTTTGCTCCACCATGGGAGATGGAAAAAACCTCGATGTTCTCGACCCACTTCGACTCTGTGATTCAAATGGGCTAGAAACTGGGATCTTGAACGGGTCGTCCAAGCTCAAAGTTTCGATATCAAATGGGGACCATGGAACCGCAGAATCACTTTTCGTGGAATAACTTCTATTTTCGGTGTTCCAGATGTTTGGAGAGCTCCACTGATTTTGATCAGCAAGAGTGTTGGATCTCTGCTCAGGGTGATGACGATTGACATTGAAATCTGTGAATAGCCTTGATTGGGAATCAGCTGGCTTAGATAGGGGAGATTGGCTCAAGGAGTGGAACCCAGGCGCCCCAAAACTTCTTCTAAAGCTGGATAACTTGGAGTTCGGTGATGTCCATGTTCTGTTTGATTCTGGAGAGTATGTGGCAACTTTCTCCAACCGCACCCTGGTGATGGCAGCTTCTGTGTTAATGCTTGAATGTAAATCGGACCACAGTTCAGCATTACCAGAAGATAGGTCTCCAATCTTGGAATGTAGATCTTCATACAATGAGCTTGTACTTGAACTGACACTCACACTGTTCTCCTTAGTTTTATCGACCGATAATTTGGAACCTATCTCATCTGACTCGGCAATTGCTGACACCACTGGTTTACTCTCCTCCAGTGTCACGTGTTTCTCCACTGTATTTGATTTCTTACTCGTCGGCACAACGGTTCTGCTCTTTCTTAATACGAGTTTCACCTTCGTTCCTGTTGGAGTTGGCGATCTGCTTTTTTTCGTTTCATTACTCCCCGTCTCCATGGTTGTCTGCTGCCGGAAAAGGCTGTTCACGGACTGTGACTTGAATTGCTTCTTTGGTTTCGCCAGTTCCGTCATTCTAGAGAATCCCTGAAGTAGATACAGATACGGTCTTTTGATATATGGCCAAACAGGCTCAGATAGAGAAAGGCAAATATTACAAGATTCTCCGTACCCGCCTGCCTGTTATTTTTCTTATGAAAATCCTCGAAATGCCCGTCGGAAAGTTGAAAGATCTTTTTGATCTGCTTATATAAGCGTCTCGTCCCATGTCTTATCTGTCTGTGATGTTACTGATTTTTCGATATTAGAAATTCTATTAAGATGTGAACTTTGAAGTATCTCAAAGATATAATAATTAATAATTCATCCTTAGAAATTAGACACTACTAAATAGAAAGGATCCTGGATGAGTAACTATGTTTCCCGATCAACGGTATGCCTTGTCACTCATAGTGGCTTGACGAGTCGGAAGAATCACAACCTCACTGACAGCACAGTGCCCAGGCCGAGAAGTGACGTATATAATCAAGTTCGAAATGTCGGACGGCGAAAGAGGCTCATATTCACTGTAGACTTTATCAGCTTTGGATTGATCACCACCGAATCTTGTTAGAGAGAAGTTTGTGTTGATGAGACCGGGCTCAATCAAAACCACACGAACGTCATAGGCAATCATCTCTTTTCTCAATGATGTGGTGTAGGCCTTGACCGCAGCCTTAGAGGAGCAGTAAGCGGCACCACCTGGGTATGGATCCTCAGCAGCCAAGGAACCAATGTTCACAATATCACCTTTGTTGCGCCTCTGGAAGATTGGAACCACCAGTTGGGTTAATGTCATTAAACCCAAGATGTTAGTGGCGTACATAATATCGATATCATGTTGTTTGACATTACCCACACGGTCCAGGCCTCTTGCCAAACCAGCACTATTGATCAGGATATCAAGGTTCTCAATCAACTCCCTCGGGATCTTGTTGAAGAACTCGTGGATGTGCTCGGCTTTCGAAAGGTCCCCATAGGTCACATAAATATCAGAATTAGAGAGATTCGGATAAGCTTTGAGATACTCAATTCTCTGTTTATTAAGTGCTTCGATGTTGATATCCACAAGAATCAGTTTGATTTTTCCGTCCGTCTCCTCGAGATAATCAGAAGCAGTCTTGTTGCCAACACCCGAAGCAGCGCCAGTGATAAGTGCAGTTTTGTTAACCAGGCTCTTCATGATGATAATACTGTTGTTGATGGATACAAAAAGCCTTATATCAAGAGAAAAAAATCAAGATTCAATCCGTAACTGTGGAGCCTTTATATACTTCAACATGTTCTTGAGCCCCGCGAAGAGGAGACTAACTACTAACCACCATTGCCTGCATAATCCCTCACCAAGTGACACTGTAGACTATCGAAAAGGGGAAAACAACTCAGGGGGATGCCTTAACTGAAATTTGTAATTTGGCTCTCTATGTGAAAAAAAGTGAAGTATGCATGGACACCGGCACTTCAGTCTGCTTTACCGTTTACCCCACGGATCAGGGTCTCTAAGAGCACCCCATCACCCCCACAAAATGACCTTTGCTGCTGGTGTACTTACCTTTTTTTTTTCTCTCTCACCCCAACTTTTTCTTTGTGTCATATTTGCATTGCGAGCCCCTGCTCGATATAGCAAGTCAGCATTTACGTCAGCGAAGTTAGAAAATCGGTTGGGGACACGGCGGTGATGCTGCTCCATGCACTTCTCAGCATTTGTGCACAAAGACGATAATTTTGGAACTGCTCTCTGAAGAGGTGCCTTTAATGCCGCCAGATATTTTCAGGTTAGACTATTACTGTGTTGCATTATCGTTTTATCATTACGTTTCGTTTCTTCTGGGCTGTCCCTGATCATTGACTCTTCCTGATATATGATGTTTGCGAGAGGGCTTATTATTAGCATACTTCTCTCTGTCCCTCTGGTGCTGCGTGCGGATGGGCATATGCTGAAGCCTCGTTCTGATGTCACCTCCGCAGAACTGGGGATATGGGATTACACTACCGATAAGATTCGTGGTGTTTCCCTCGGTGGATGGTTTGTTCTTGAGCCCTACATTACCCCTTCTCTCTTCGAACAGTTTGGGTCTAATGAATCACAGATCCCAGTGGATGAGTACACTTTTTGTGAGCAGTTGGGTGAAGAGGAGGCGCTGATCCAGTTGGAGAAACACTGGTCTGAGTACTATACCGAGGAAGATTTTAAAGATATCAAAAATTATGGGTTGAACTTAGTAAGAATCCCTATCGGATACTGGGCCTTCCTGAAGAGAAGTGATGATCCGTATGTCCAAGGACAGGAGAAGTATTTGGACTATTCGATCCAGTGGGCTCAGAGCTATGGTCTCAAAGTCTGGTTAGACTTACATGGTGTCCCTGGTTCACAGAATGGGTTCGATAACTCTGGCAAGAGAGGTAGAATTGGCTGGCAGGATGATGAAGAGAACCTAGAGATCACCATGAAGACGTTGGACTATATATTTCAGAAATATGGCCAATCTAATCTCACAGATACTGTTATCGGAATTGAGATTGTCAATGAACCGATGATTTCATCTTTGAACCTTACTGATACCCTCCAGTTCACCTATGACAGTTACTACAATTTTAGGGAGAAGTACTCTTCCGAAAATTGGTTTTTGGTTCAGGAAGGGTTTATGCCTGTTGGTTACTGGAACGTACACCTCAATAATAACTACGACAACGTCTCTCTGCCATATGTGAAGAACATCTCCTCAACCTATCTCAAAGATAACTACTTCCATGGCATTGTCATCGACCATCATCACTATGAAGTGTTCACTGACGCGCAACTTGAGAATTCTTCTGAAGAACGCGTTAATGATATTATCAACTATTCTAGGGCCCTTAAACTGGAACAACAGTACCATCCTTCGTTGGTTGGTGAATGGTCAGGTGCAATCACTGATTGTGCTAAGTGGTTGAACGGTGTAGGTACTGGTGCAAGGTATGATGGGACCTTTAGTACAGACCAGTTGAACCGCAGAAGCACATTGTCAGCTCGTGATAGCCCTACTTGTTCGAATGTTAGAAAGTATTCAGATATGTCCAAGCAACACAGAGCTGATATCAGAAAGTTCATTGAGATCCAATTGATCTCGTATGAGATGGATACTGCTGGATGGATATTCTGGAACTATAAAACCGAGGATGCCATTGAATGGGACTTTAAGAATTTGGTTGATAAAAAGTTATTCCCATACCCGTTCGATGATTACATGTACTTCTTTTCAGATGGAACCACAACTGCTAGATTCAATGGTGGCTCCTCACTCAATGTTAGTCCTTGGATCATTACATTCTCCCTAGGATTAACTGGACTCATGTTCATTGCAGGGAAAAGACAAATGATTTGGCTATTTATCTAGAAAAGGTTTCAGAATATAGACAAACTGAAAGTTAGGTCATAGTTGATTGTGCTCTAGGAGTGCCAAATCCGAAAGAGGAAATCTGTAAGCAGCGTTCTGATAGTGTCGCAAATTCGCGAAAATAATTGGCGAAAACATCTTGTAGAAAGCGCAACTTTTCCATAAATAGGTTCACGGTCTGTGTTTTGATCGTGATGAAAACTGGCATAGTACCAAAGCTGAAGGAATAGAAGGGAGCTCTGTTTTCTTGAGAGGCTCTAGTAAGATCACCGTTTCGAACATCTAATAAATTTAGAAGTCCTCTATCACTGAAGGCAACAACTGCGATTAACTGAGAGAACTCTATTCGAAAGAAGCCTTGTCGTTAATCCGTCGATCTTTTCAAGACACTCGAACATCACTGACATTTACGCTTAAGAAACTCTGATACCAAACAGGATTTTCTACTTTCAGGACTTTTGATATTACAGTACCGTTAACTGAACAATGCGCATTCACGCATTTCTCACATTGCCAATGTTCTTGGCTTCCAAAGTCCATGCGATTGACTTGGATGTCACTTCCTCAACGAGCATATGTGATGCTGCTGCCCTCGTCGCAGATGGTTTACTTGATTACTATGACGGTACCAGATATGGTGGTACTGTTGGTATGTTCCAGTCTCCATATTATTGGTGGGAAGCTGGTGAGGCCATGGGTTCTCTCTTAGGCTATTGGTTCTTCTGCCAGAATGACACTTTCCAAGATATTATCTACGATGCCCTAATGGCTCAGAGAGGTTCATCTAATGACTATATCCCTTCAAACCAGTCCATGACTGAAGGTAATGATGATCAAGGCTTTTGGGGGCTCGCTGTGATGGAGGCCACTGAACGTAATTTCACAAACCCTCCATCGGATCAGCCAGGCTGGTTAGCTCTGTCTCAGGCCGTTTTCAACACCATGTGGGCAAGATGGGATGATGCTTATTGTGGTGGTGGGTTGAGATGGCAGATCTTTACTTGGAACTCTGGTTACACATATAAGAACACCATTTCCACAGCTTGCATGTTTACCATGGCGACAAGATTGGGGCGTTACACAGGCAACGACACTTACTTCGAAGTCGCTGACACTGCATACCAATGGCTGGTTGATATTGGGTTTGTCGTTATCTCTGGTGATTCTGCCAGCGTCTATGATGGTGCCCAGATATCTAGTAATTGCTCCGATATCACCCAAATTGAATGGTCTTATAACATGGGTCTATTGATGGCTGGTTGCGCTTACGCTTATAACGCCACATCTGAATCTAAGTGGCTCACTAGAACTGAGTATTTTGTCTCTGGTGCTTCGATCTTCTTTAACAATGATATCATGTACGAAAGAGCATGTCAAGGATCAACAGCTGGTTGCAACAACGACCAAAGATCCTTCAAGTCCATTTTCTCACGTTGTTTAGGCCAAACGGCGGTGTTGGTTCCAAGTACGTATGACATTATCTACCCTTTGATTGTTGCATCTGCCGAAGGTGCCGCAAAGTCATGTACAGGTGGATACGATGGTCATACCTGTGGTCAAGATTGGACTCTTGGAGCAAATGACGCTAAATACGGCCTGGGTGAACAAATGTCAGCACTGGAGATATTTGACAACTTGCTCATCAACCAGAGACCTGCTCCATACACGAACACTTCAGGTGGTACTTCCACTGGTAATCCAAGTGCAGGTCTGGATTCTACTTCGAACTCGCTGGCTGAAACTACTTTAAATATTACAAGTGGTGATAAAGCTGGTGCTGGAGTCATTACTGCCATAATCTTGGCGATCGTTACCGGTGGTTCTATCTGGATGGTTGTCTAAGATGACTTTGCTTTGTATGTTTTTTTATGTATTTTCTTGTTATTGCCTGTAATAATTAAAGTAGTTTCCGGTTGTGTTGTGGTGTCAAGTTGTTCTTGAAGCCTCCAGTTAAATGCGATTAACCGATCGAATTCAATCATCCCAGGCACCACGAACTACTACTCACAATGAATCGCTTAAATGCTCTAAAGGCCCACTTGGTTCCTTTTTTCGAGAAGAAGGCGAGCTTCAGCGTTGTGTACTATACGCATGGTGCTACATTGGCACCACTAACTCAAAGACTGTGCATCTTGGACTCCTCGTTTAACCCACCTCACTGGGGGCATTACTCATTAATTGATAGATCGCTAAAATATGCATACCATGGTAAACAGCTATCACCAAACTCTTTTGGTGTGCTATTGATGTTGAGTGTGAACAATTGCGATAAGAAAGTGCCCCAGCCAGCTTCTTTTGAGTATAGATTGGACATGATGTGTCTGTTGGCTGACCACATCAAAAAAGAGCTCAATGTTCCAGTGTACGTGATTCTAACGGACCAGCCGATATTCGCAGATAAGTCAATACAGGTGCAAGAGTGGATCAAAAATACCGTCGGTGTTCTGGCTGATCTGAAACTGACGTTTCTTCTGGGGTTTGATACATTGGTACGAGTGTTTGACAATAAGTACTACAAGCCTGTCCCGACAACAGTTGCCCTGAAAGACTTTATGGAACATAATGATCTTTTTGCCTTAACAAGAGATGGAGATAAGGATTATTCCGTGGAAGAGCAATTGACGTATGTGGATCATATCAGAGAGGGCAAGAATGTTGAATGTTTGAGTGAATGGAGCGAGAAGATCTTTGTGGATCAAGGTAATGATGACCTCTTGAAAGTCTCATCATCACAGATCAGATCAAAGATAGCATCTGGCGATGATTCGTGGAAGAAGGACACTCTAGAACCTATTGCAAACTACATAGATGAACACGATCCTTATTGAAGGGAATTTCTACTTTAATGTTCCTCTTCGTAGTTCAATCCATCGTTCCAGAAGTTGACTTCAAGAAGACAAACGTCACTGAATATTTTGACCAGCTTGGCCGCTTTCTCAAAAGTTATACCTGGAGAGTGTCTCTCGAGGTTTGTCTGACCTTTGATCACAGCATCATGGTACCATTCCGAGCTGTAAGTTTCAATCCAATCCTTGTACTCTGAAATGTTCGTGGTACATTTCACATTTGATGCAGCGTAATAGTAGCCAAGCAGACATGGTGCCATTGCAACACAGATTTCTAACCAGTCACGGCCCTCTGCTACTCTGGTCAAGTAGTTTGCATACTCTTTACAGGCATCACTCATCTTCAAGGACTCGAAGTTGGTAATTCCTTGACTTTCAAGCACAGAGCCATGTTTGGAGAGCTCGCGCTTGATATCATTGAGAATCTCAACCTCACGATTCATGCAGTCATGATCTGGGGCGATTGAGCATAGAACTGCATGTACTTTACAATAGTTCACGAGATAAGGATAATCCTGGGATATATATCTCACGAACTTGTTTTTTGGTAGAGTTCCATTGGCCACTTTCTCCACGAATGGATGGTTCAAGTATTCTGTCCATATCGGTTTGACTGCAGGATGATTGGTCAAATAATCAACAAATCCACCTTCGACAAAGACAGAGCCTGAACCACTTCTGAAGGAAGGGGATGCAATATGGTACACATGGTTCAGTGGACCATTTCCATGGCCCAATTTGGCAGCAGAAATTATTCCACTGTGGACATAACGAATACCATTCTCCACTGAATCCTCCAGAGAAAGTCCAGAAGCCAAGTTGGACGCAATTGCTGAGGCGAGTGTGCACCCAGTGCCATGAGTGTTCTCAGTATCCACATAATCAGAGTAAAATACGACTGAGGACTTTGTGCTGGAGATGTATAGCACATCAGTGATGTACTGCTTACCATTTTCCGTCCAGGGACAGTGACCACCTTTCAAAAGAACGTTGGATGCCTTTGTCTTCTCCTGGATGACCACAACATACTTCTTGAGGTCTTCAAGGCTTTTTATATTCGCTTCGATATCAAACAGCTTCAAGATCTTTCTGGCTTCTTCAAGGTTGGGAGTAATCAATGAAACACCTTTCATGAGCTTGTTGATTCCATGCTGTAGGACTTCCTCTTTACTCAGCTGAGCGCCAGTTGTCGATACCATAACAGGATCGATGACCATTGGTTTACCAACGTGATACTTGGAAACATAATCAGCAAGTATGTCTATAGCGTCCTCAGTCAACATACCTGTCTTGATCACATCAATGCTGATGTCTTCGAAGTTGCTCTTGAAAATGGATTCAAGGGCTTCTTTACGTGTATATTCAATGCTATTCACTCTTTGAGTATTCTCTGCTGTCAATGCAGATATAGCCGTCAATGCATAACACCCGTGAGCTGTGATGGTCTTCACATCAGCTTCGATACCAGCACCTCCGCTGCAATCCGATCCAGCGACAGTGAGTACTGTAGGAAGAGATGCCTGGATGGCTGGAACGCTCTTAATTTTGACCTCTTTCACAGTTACCATCAGCTCTGATCTTTCATGATTGGATTATGGGAAAGATCTAGGCCTCGGTGCTCGGCCCTATTATATACGTGTGGTGGTGAGTGGTAAGAAGTCTACGTACGCCAATATGCGCTTAGCCTGACTTTTCAGAACGCTGCAAGATCTGGATTCATCGGGCAAAAAAACACACACAGGACCAGGAGCATCTCGTCAGATGGTTCAATGAGCCCTACAGAAACACATATGCTCGTATGATAGGTTGATCAGTCTATGTCTCCTTCATACGTACCATTGGCTATGCCTGCTACC
This sequence comes from Williopsis mrakii, assembly GCA_003706445.3. NCBI lineage: Eukaryota > Fungi > Ascomycota > Saccharomycetes > Phaffomycetales > Wickerhamomycetaceae > Williopsis > Williopsis mrakii. The sequence goes on from PPLH03000013.1 coordinate 59,678, forward strand.
CAATGCTACTCTCACCTACGTCTGTATCTCTAAAAAAATCACAAATTCCACTACAGGGCAAGAGTAACATCTTCCAATCAGACAGCATGTCTAATCTCTTTCTCAAATATACACATGAAAGCGCTTTCCAAGCCAGTGATGGAACAAACCTCTGCTTCGTTCATATAATAGCCATGAATACTGATGTCAAATCTTAACAGCACACATAAAGAACTTCAGAAACGCAGAGAAAGAACAAAAACATTGACAATGGAACAACACCTGGAAAATAGTTTAAAAAAAGTGACTTGTAGTGTGTTTGCTTTTTGTATGAATGTGGATCTTTAAACAAGCATCTTCTCTTCTCTTCTCTTCCTCTCCGAATAAATTAAAAACTGAACAAAAAAAAAGTTATAACCATGATAGAATGTGATCGTGCAATGTAAGCTGGGCGACTCATTTAGCTCAGTTAGCCAACTTAGCGTTGTCCAATTGCTCTCTCTCGGCGATCTCAGCCTCGAGTTCCAACAAGTATGGCAACAAGTAAGGCTTGTCCTCGGATGGCTTAACAGCCTTCTCAGTTGGGAGCAAGTGGTGGGTGATACCACATTGAGCAGCGGTCAACATTCTGAAGTTTCTAGCGTAGATCTCGTCCTTTGGCAATCTGGCAAGGGCCTTCTCAACAACTGGGTTCTCCTCATGGATCAGGTCATCAAACTTAAGACCCATCTCACGGTAACCAGCGTAAGCACAGAAGAACTTAGCAGCTGGCACGAAGATAGCCTTGAGGGCTGGGGTGCGGAGGATGAAGTCACCGGCCTTGACGATAGAGGTGTGAGTAGCCATTTCTTTAGAGATTATATGTAGTATTTTCTTAATCTCCAATCTTCCGTGTTTAGTTTCGAATTGAAGGTTTTTTCCTGGTCCCACCGAGAGAGGTCTCTCCCTCTCTCTCTCGCCCTTTGCGAGCGCGAACACCAATTTGATTTTCCCGCCGTTTCATTGGCCTGAGAGGGAAGGTTACCCGGCCACATTGTTTCCACAAAAACGTATCGGTTCCCGGAATGTTCCAAAAGGCGAAAAGTGTCGCGAAAACAAAACAAGTGCCATTGATTGATCAAGAGGGTCACAGTAGGCGCTGAGACTGGAACAACAAGAATGTTGAGAAGTTTGTCACTCAGAAGATGCTTAAGTTCACAGAGACCATTATTTGGACATGAGAACCCGCTGGTATGTTATATAATTCTTCTTATTGTGAGTGTCAGGTTGAGGCAAACTGCTAACGACAGATCGTAGGGCCTCCCAAGAAAGAGTGGTAAGGGTGCAGGATTACCCATCAGACAGAGTATACCCGGTGTGAAAAAGGTTATTCTGGTTTCCTCAGGTAAGGGTGGTGTCGGAAAGTCCACAGTGAGTGTCAATTTGGCGCTTGCGATGTCGCAATTGGGTAAACGTGTGGGTATATTAGACGCCGATGTATTTGGTCCTTCGTTGCCAACGCTGATGAATCTCTCTGGCGAGCCAAGGATCAACTCTGAAGGTAAGCTAATCCCATTGGTGAACTACGGCGTTGAAACCATGTCAATGGGATACTTGATCAAACCTGATGCTCCCATTGTGTGGAGAGGTCTCATGGTGATGAAGGCAATGCAGCAACTCCTGTTTGACGTGTCATGGGATAATTTGGATGTTCTGGTTGTGGATATGCCACCAGGTACGGGTGATACGCAGCTGAGTATTGGTCAGCAAGTCAAAGTTGATGGTGCTATTGTGGTGTCAACACCGCAAGACGTGGCGCTTATTGATGCCATCAAAGGCATCGCGATGTTTGAAAAGATGAGAGTGCCACTGTTGGGGCTGGTTCAGAATATGAGCTACTTTGTCTGTCCTAACTGCAACCATGAGAGTCACATATTTGGACCTACTGATGGGGCGATCAAAGTTGCGGAAGTGCGCGGGTTACAAACTCTAGGGTCTATTCCATTGGATAAAGAGATCTGTCAACAGAGTGATAAGGGTAAGCCTATCGTCTTGAACAAAAGTCAATCAGAAATAGCAAAACCTTATTTCGAGCTCGCAGATAGGGTTATCTCGCTAATCGAAGATCGTTGAAAACATCAGAAGTACACAAAACCGCCGCAGATGCTGTTTTTGTGGCACCTCAAAGATGAACATATATGATCCTCAAGCTCTTGTCTTGGGTTCCCATACAAATTTTCATCTTCCTTATAGGCATTGAGCTTTTCTAATCGCTATTTAATGCGCTCAGGTGATCTATTGCTTCAGTTCACGTTGCTTGGCCTTGCCCTTTCGGACTCTAAGCTTGAGACGGGTGATCATAAAAAGTCGGCGGTATCTTTCCAATCCTTGAACAATGAGTCGGAACCATATATTGAACTTTACTCAGATGATTATGTCAATGAGATCAAGGCGTTTGCACAGCTGATTGGATCTGGGAATTCAGATGTCGACGTTGATTTAGGGGAATATGGCTTGAAACCAGACAAGCTGCTTCTGGCTGGTGCTTCGCAGAATGGCACTGGTGTCAATAGACAAAATTCCGGACCAACAGCTAGCGCTGCTGGTGAACATGCAAAGTTTGAGCTACTGAAGCCTGATGAGGAGAAGAAGGAGCAGCAACAGAAAGCGAGTCTCTCGGGGGTTTCGAAGAATGCCTCTCTGTCAGATCAGCAAATGTCGTCTAGTGGATATGTAAAGGGGCAGCGTTTTGTTACACTAACTAGAACCTCTACCGAGGCTGTTGAGGAGGAAATCTCCACTATTTTTGTGCATGAGGTTCGGACTATAACCCAGAAGTATGAACCAATGCCAAAACCACGACCTCAACCACTTTATGATCCCGTGCCTACTGCTGAATCGCAGCAAGTTCAAGACACGGCAGTTCAGCCAATTCCAATTCCAGGTTCAATTTCGCCAGCTTCACAGCCATTTGAAAGAGAACCCATTAATGTGAAACAGTTGGAAGAAGAAAATCCAAATTTCACAGATCAAAAGTCGGAAAAAATCGATCTCGATTCGATTCCCACAGCCTCTCTCCGAGAGCTCTTCAAGGAAATTTTGGTGGAGTTCAGAAAGGAATTTTCTGGCCGTGATAGAGAGAAGGAAGAACCAGATAGAAGGGCGTCCATTCTAGTTAGTTCGACTGAAACGGCAGCACCATCTCTGGTGGCCCCCGAAACACCATATAACACCGATCGTCCTTTCAATGTCGATAATCTACTCAAGGACTTGGATATTAATAGTCTTAAGTCATTTTTGAAGAACATAATGCATACAGAGATGAATCCAACAGAGAATCCCGAGAGGCTTGCCGAAAGTGCATATCCACAAGCGGCTATCTTAGAGAAGCCTGTGGACCTTGCTTCCTTTGTAAAGTTACTCTCTAGCGGGCATCCTGTTTCCTCTGAAACAGCTTCTGATTTTGACGAAAAGAGGATGATAAGAGCCCTTAGCTTGAGAGACAAAGATTATACCCTGTTAATGCAGGATCCATCATTGCTTTCCATCGGAAGCTTAAAAGGAATATTTAAAGGTGCTGCTAGAGGCATTCTTGATCTTGTACATTCTAAGGATGAGCAACAGGACATTGACGATTTGAGGCACAGAACTTTTGTAAAAGGAGCTGGTTTGGATGCTACTAAGACTGAAGAGGAAACGTTTGATTCGCCACAGGATCCTGAAATTTCCCAAAACACATTCTTTGGTGCATTGGAGGAAGAGCCTAATGAACACCCAACTGTGTACGAGGAGGCAGATCATTTGGAGGAGACTGATACAGGGTTAAGGTCACTTTTGGACAAGCAAAAAGAGGATGATCGCCAAGTCCAAGAGAACAGAATTAGTTTCAAGCTCCAGGCCAAGGATAAGCAGAAGAAACCAGAAAAGAAGATGCAGCAAGAGCTACCTTCAAAGTCAAAAAGTCGTGGTTCCCTCCTGATGGAGCAATCGAATCTCTCTCAATTGGATGACGATGATTTCGAAGAGTACAATAATCTGAAACATGAAACTCATTTGGCTTCATCGAATGAGAACGCCGGGAACCATGACAATAAAAAGATCAGCGAAGAAAAATATGCTGATGTCAATAGTCTCATTAGCCTGAACAATTCCACCGAATCATCATCTACCAAATTGGCGGGATCCAGCGCATCTCTTAGCTTCACAAAAAAGAATGCGAGAGAGCCTTTGGATGCACCTGGTAATTTTTCTGAAGCCTCTGATGATGAGATAGTCGAAGAGAAGTTGAGCAAAAAGAAAATCGACGAGCCTATGACTACGCTTGCAAAAGGGCTGATGAAGCAGAAACCATCTTCCGATTCAAAGGTATCTCGTCATGAATTCTTGGAAAAGGTGAAGAATAACCCATCCTCGCTATTCGTCAAGCATAATCTAGTACAACAGGAGGAAAGAGATTCTACCAAAGGGTTTTTCGATATCACTTCAGGTTCAACTGATAGCTTGTTCTCTTTTTCACGATCATACGCATTCTTAGGCACAATTTTGACGGTAGTTGGAGTCCTGCTTTGTGACGTATAGAATAGATGCAATAGTACGAACGATTTTTGAGTAGTTATTGTAGTTTGGAAAAGCTGGAGAGAAATAAGCCCGCAAAACACGACTTACGCGAACGCGAGCGCCACTGAGGTCGGAACGACGCGTAAGTTTTTTGTTGAAGAGTTTTGGTGGTGAACACAATCAACAAAGATAACAAACAAATCAAACCCTTGAGATGTCTCTGTGGGTAGACAAGTACAGACCTACGACGCTGTCCCAATTGGACTACCACATTGATGTTTCCAAGCGTCTTGAAGCATTAGTGAGTGACTGAATGTGAGTTCAATGGGGACTAAGCACTGACAAACTCTCTCTCTAGGCCTCTTCTGGGGACTTCCCGCATTTGTTGATCTATGGCCCATCTGGTGCTGGTAAGAAGACTCGTTCACTTGTTCTTCTTCGTGAATTGTTTGGTGCTGGTGTTGAGAAGATGAAGATTGACATTCGTACTTTCCAGCTGAATTCTAGGAAGCTTGAATTTAACATTGTATCGTCGCCTTATCACTTAGAGATCACACCAAGCGATTTGGGCAACAATGATAGAGTGGTAATCCAAGATCTTCTTAAGGAGGTCGCACAGACTGAACAAGTTGATTTTTCTGGAAAGCATCGTTTCAAAGTTGTCATTATCAACGAGGCTGATTCCTTGACGAGGGATGCCCAGGCTGCCTTGCGTCGTACAATGGAGAAGTACTCAAAAAACATCCGCTTGATCTTGATCTCAAACACCACCTCTAATATAATTGCGCCAATCAAATCCAGAACTCTGCTGATACGGATAGCATCACCAACTGTGGATGAAATTGCCACAGTGCTGGATAAGATCAGTACTAGGCAAGAGATTCCACTCCCTAGTAACCCAGAAGATAGAATCGAAGTGCTGAGACACATTGCCACTTCTTCCAAGAGAAATCTTCGTCGTGCTATGTTACTTATTGAGGCGATGGCAATGCAGAATGATTCTATCACATTGGCAACACCGATAATAGAGTTGGATTGGGAAGGTGTGATCAGGAAGTTAGCACTGAACATCTCTAAGGATCGCTCTGTAGCTAGAATATCACAGTCTAGAACGGTATGTTATGAGTTGATCTCGCACTGCATCCCACCAAAGATCATCCTCAAAACATTGGCGTTCGAACTTCTTCAGCTGGTCAAGGCAAAAGTTCAATTGGAGATCATTGAGCATGCTTCTGTATTTGATGAAAGATTGAGTCTTGGTACGAAATCTATTTACCATCTGGAGGGATTCATTGCCAAATCTATGGTGGCCATGGAGAAGTTCTAGAATTACACAGAACAAGCAAATGTTATATGTACAGGTTCATTTTCATTTCGCGCCTTCGAGACTATCTAACGGCCTCTGTAGATCTTATACATGTCTTCTTGTGCCTTTCGCTTGTTCGCCCACTCCTTAGTTGGGTTTTTCTTGGCCTCCTCGTAACAATTCACCTTCTTCTCCTCCTCCTGGAACGATCTCATGCTGATTCTCACCGGAGATTCCCTTGTGATGAACTCGTATTGGCCAGGAAGCTTATCAGCAGCACGTCTCATAGCCTCTCTAGCGACTTGCTCGTGAAGATTCTCCCCACCACATTCGAAAAGGACTTTACCAGTCGGCACTCTAGCCATCCAGTGATCAAAGGCACCTTTACCTTTACCCATTCTTGTCTCGTTACCCTTAATAGCGACACCGATACTCGTCGACAGACGTCTCCACAGCTTCCCACCATTGGCTCTCATGAACTTCATGATGATGTTATCAGCCTCTTTCAATTGGATGGCTTTAAGTCTTGTTCCTTCACTCTTCAGACGGAGGCCATAAGTACCGAACTTTAATGTGTTACCTTTAGTGGACCCACCGGTACGCACAGGCACACGCCCCTTTTGGGCTTTTCTGATCTGTTTGAATCTTGGAGCTGTGTGGATGGGTTAGATGTTGTCGAGGATCAAACAAAAAGATAACATACCATACTCGTGGGAAAAACGCTTTCCAACCGCGAGTTGCACCGGTAACTGTGGTCTAGCAAGTGAGCACTTTATGAGGTTCAATCCAGCAGTGAACATCTTCTCCAATCTGGTTTCAACTGCCTGCTTCCAACTCTTATTTTTGTGCTTTTGGTTTCTGTCGGTCAAACTTCGAAGCCCAATGAAAAAATCTAGGAATTCCGACTTCTCGAGGGGGGGCGCATTCCGACCTTCACTTATTGGATCAGAACGTCTAAGTTCAAAATATTAATCTCATTCTGCACCGTCTGTAGAGAGCTGAATATCATCTCGGGTGACTATGTCCATTGCTAAGAGCAACATGAGGCATCAGCTGAGGCTGTGTGCTCGTTTTATCCATACCAGTATGTTACCTGAAAGGTGATTTGAGAGAGAGGAACGAACAGTACTAACACCCAAATGACAGAATCAAACGTTCCAGAAAGTCTAGAGATCGCAGCTAAGACATACAAGACCGATGAATGGACAAATGTAACGCCCTCTATTATCGCACTTACGGAGCGTGCGCTCCATTTGAAGCCAAATCACCCAATTGGTATCCTCCGTTCTCTCATCGAGAAGCGCTTCAACGGCCTTGGATACACATTCTACAACGAGTTCAAGCCAGTGGTTTCCACTTACGAAAACTTCGACTCTCTTGGCTTCCCAAAGGATCACCCTGGTCGTTCTAAGACTGATACATACTATGTCAACGAGACAACACTTTTGAGAACACATACATCTGCCCATGAACGTGAATGTTTTACTGATTGTAAGACGCCAGGTTTCTTCATCTCAGCTGATGTTTATAGAAGGGATGAAATCGACCGAACACATTACCCGGCTTTCCACCAGATGGAAGGAGGTAGAATCTGGAGACGTGATGACTATAGTAGCGAAGAGGAACTGTTGAAGAAGCTAGAGGATGATATCAAAGCCATCCCGGATGTTGACATCATTGTGGAAGACACTCCGAACCAGATGAATGCAGAGACCAATCCAAAGCAAGACTATATGACTGAACGTGAGACTGAGCTTGTTGCGAGACACCTGAAAAGAACCATCGAGATCTTGGTCAATGAGGTGTTTAACGAGGCAAAGAAAGCGGCTAAATTGGCCGGCAGTGAGGAGCAGTACTTGAATGAGCCCTTGAAAGTCAGATGGGTTGAGGCTTACTTTCCGTGGACAGCTCCAAGTTGGGAGATTGAAGTTTGGTGGAAAGGTGAATGGTTAGAATGTTGCGGATGTGGTGTCGTGAGAGAAGAGGTGTTCACCAACTCTGGTATTGAAAACACTATTGGCTGGGCTTTCGGTATCGGGTTGGACAGAATCGCTATGCTTCTCTTCGGCATCCCAGATATTAGATTATTCTGGACGTTGGATGAGAGATTCCATAACCAGTTCCAAGAGGGTAAGATTTCCAATTTTAAGCCATACTCCAAGTACCCAGGTACGGTGAGAGATGTTGCCTTCTGGGTACCATCTGTTCAAGAAAAAGTACATATTAATGACCTTATGGAGGTTGTGAGAAACATTGGTGGTGATTTGGTCGAGAGTGTCACGTTGATCGATGAATTCACCCATCCAAAGACCGGTAGAAACTCACAATGCTACAGAATCAACTACCAATCCATGGATAGAAACTTGACGAACGAAGAGATTAACGTTTTACAAGACCAAGTTCGTAATACTATCAAGGATATGTTCAACGTTGAACTCCGTTAACGAGTATATATAGATTGAAAAGAATTGCATGTAAATAGTTTTGAAATTCATCGCCCAGCAATACCTTTAAAGAAGTCTTCGAAAGTCTCGAATTTCTCCACATTTAGTAGTCCGTTCAATTCTTCATTACTGCCCGTACAATTTCTCAGATCACTAGTGTAATCATGGCTAATCTCGTCGTGCAGCGGTCTATAATCCATCTCGAACTCATTCACATTCAAGAGTGGCAAAGGTTCATTTATCACAACTTCATTGTTAACCGAACGGACATCAACAAGTGTCTTTATGATTTGACCCACGGTGTCTGTAGCGTCATTCTTCGTTTCACCAACATGATTCAAGTGCCAATAAACACGAGAGACAAGATTCAGTGATTTCATGTTGAATTTGATCTCGAACTTACCTTGGAAATCGTAAAGTGTCAAGCATGAATAAACAATTTGAGTCAATAGGAAGCTCGGTGATCCCTTGACCATCACTTTTGGCAGTTTCAAGAATCTTTCCAAGATTGACCGAGAGTAGTTGATCGCAGTATGGTAAGCAATTTCCATATATTTGACAACCTTGAAGTCACAAACGTCTTTGTATGAAGCAATGAATCTTCTTGATAAGATGACATGATAGAAATCGAAATTGAACATCAACGTACCCGACATGTCGTTATCAATCAACTCCTTCCAGTGCTCACGCCAATGGTGCAGTTCTTCGAACTTGAAGCATTTCACATTGTCAATATCCTCGATCTGTTCATATTTAATCAGATTGAGAGTGAGATCCCTAGTGTAGAACATACGGTGCACCTGCTTCGTCAATCTTACAAGAGCATAGTTCACATTGTCTTCTAAGTTACTCTGAGGGTACTCGATGATATATTCACAGATATCGAGATAGTCATTGGGTATTAAATGTGGTCTTCCGCTACCTATGGAGTACTGTAAGTGACAAACGCAGAGTAAAGTCCATATTCTCAAATGGAATAAGTCATCCTGTTCATAAACCTTGGCTTTGATTCGGTCCTCAATTTTCTGGAAGTTTGTACAGAACATCATCTGTTTCAGCCCATCACTGGATATCATCCAGCTGTCTAATAGAGGTTGTGCCGGCTTTCTCGCAATGTTATACAGAGAGCAATATAGAATTGCTTCAGCATCGTGGTCAGTAATTGGTGAAGTTGTCACCGCCATTGCGAGAAGTCTCCTGACTATCCAATAGAGTTCAGCTTGCTCCTCAATGTACGAGTAATTTTCATCGAACCCCATTGCTAGCAGAACGAACACTGCCGAAATGAAGGGATGTTTCAGGACATAATCGTGGGAAATCTCCTTTATACCACCAGGAACAATCCAAAAGTGTGCATAGTTCAAGAAGTTTGCTGCCAATCGGATGCAAAAATCCTGATTATTTTTGTAGAATGTGTCCAAGAATTCTGACTTGCAGAGTTTGGCGAAGGGATGATACCTATCCACACGTCCAAACAACTTTGCGTCAATCCGCGAGATCACACTAAGAGAAGCATTGTACGTCGAGTTATCTAGATGGTTCGATTTTCCCTTTCCCAAATTTTCAACGTATTTATAATCCAAACTCGTACTAACGGGAGATTTTGGATCATGAACAGAACTAAGTTGGTCCAACCGCAACAGCACTTCGGAGACTTGCTGCCCTATTCGGTCAAGGCGGTCCTCATCCAGCTCAATAGACTCCTTCTCAGCTTCCTTGATGCTCTCCATGATCTCGTTCTGCTTGTCATTCGTAAGAGAACAGTCCATTTTCAGTACATTGCACCTATGGCACTTTCCCACAACTGGCTCAAAGTCACACCGCGTCTTCAGCTTACGACACGAGGCACAGCTCGAAGTTTTTCTTCGACGCTTCAATGGAAGTCTCTCAGTATGCGACATTCCTGTTCAGTACTTTGCTGTAATCCTGTAGACTCTATGGGTGGGCCCAAGTGTTGATGAAAGATAAAAACAAATCGGTCTTGGGTGGGCGTGTCCCCAAACCGAAACTAATCTGTGTGCATGCATGACACAGGAAACCCTACGGAGAGAACTCCTACAACAATCGGTCTACTTGAGCAAACTGAACTTGGAAAGCACTGTCATGGTTTTTTTTTAAAAAAAAGGGAGTTCCCACGAATGTCAAAGTCAAATGTACAAAGTGAAGCTCCCCTTCAAAGCCCTTGAGCGATCAATTCCCAAGGGGTTGGTCAAGCTCTGAACAGATACAATGCCGGAGCCAAAATGGCCAGGGTCAAAAGAGGAACAGATATCCCAAGACCAGAAGCAGCATTCTCTTGGCCAACCTTCGAATGGTTACTGTCGGAGTCCCCAATGAATGAGATCTCTTCATCAACAACAGTACCATCCTGGTTATACTTCACCACTTGCTGCTTGCCAGCGCTGGTACACACAATCTTGCCACCTCTAATAATAGAGCTCTGCGTACCATTCTGATCACCTCCTCTAATCCATCTAGAACAATCAAAGGAATCCAATGTACTCTTGATCGAAGCAGAACCTCTCACTAAATTCAACTTGCCAAATGATGTCTCACGGAAGTCACCTTCAAACTCAATTGCACCTCCAATAGAAGTCAAGCGAGGGAATGAGTTGATCTTGTTGATGTTGGTATTGTTAACAATCATCAAACCTCCTCCAATATCATCAACGGCAAAAAACTCGGCATCTCTCAAGTTGTGATTTTCAATAAGACTCAATGTACCACCAATGTTCTTTAACTTTGGGAATTTGATAGCGTTAAAGTTGTTATTGATCAACTCCATCGAGGCATTAACGTGTTCAATGTTCTGGATATTCAACGAACCGACATCTCTAATTGTAATATTGTTGGCATACTCCAATTTTGGAAAATCGACCTGTGCATTCCTGGCGTTAGCACTAATACTCAACTTCCGAGATATACCTTTCAAGTTTGAAGCAATACTTTCCATAAATCTGTTGTTGTTTATGTTCAACGTATCCAACTTTTCAACATCGAAACCAAAAAATCCAATCAATGAAGTATCAGAGATGGTGATACTATTAATATCGGCAATGCCACTCTCAAAGTTAACAGTGCTCATGATTGGTAAGACTTTCCAATCTATAGCCCCAACGGTGTTCAAGTGTGGTGCGTTCACAGATGTTAAAGAAGTCAACTCTTTCAACCCAAACGTACCACCAATAACTGCCATCTTAGACAAGTTAATCCGGACCAAGTTAGTGGCGTTTACAACTGTTATATCACCGCCAACGGTCTGTAGATCACCAGTGTCGAGTACCGGACTTTGGTATCCATTAATCACTATCGATCCTGTTATATCAGAACACTGGGAAGTGATGTGATCTAAGTCAGCCTGGGTATGAATGTTGTAAAAATCCTGCTTGCAGGCGGAAGTCATCTTGGATGAATTATCTTCCTCTTCGTTATTATCGTCCGTGACTGCGGCATACCTGTAAAGGAAATTGTTATCTCTTTGTGGCTTCTGCAGTTCAGAAGGAATGATTAATTTGGAATAGTCTTTCTCTACCAAAGTTGCAGAAAACGTTGGACACAAGAATATAGTGGAAATTAAAAAGTCGTTGAACCTCATTCTATCATTGTGTTAGCATATGATTAGAGAATCTTCTGGTAATCCATACTTCTTGACGTAGCTAATAGTTAAATCATATGAAGGATGAACATCATCAAGGAAAGAATCGAAATTGAAAAAGTTCCCTCTTATAACTTCCAAGTTACACAAAATCCTGTCTTTGTGTCATAAATCTCGCCAAGCGCCTCTCGTCTTTGCTTTTCTTCGGGAAAGTCAATTGTGTAGATGTTACACAAAAAGCTATTATGCAATTTGATATTCTCACAAAATTTTTATGTTGTTTTATCGCGAAAATGGCAACCTGGCCGAGTGGTCTAAGGCGCCAGGTTAAGGTCCTGGTCTCTTCGGAGGCGCGAGTTCGAACCTCGCGGTTGTCATTATATCGCTTTGTTTTTTTTTTCTCGATAAGCTCCACGGCGCGCGCGCCCTGCGCACATGTTGGTCTGGCCGCCAGCTCACTGTACATTAGTTTCGACTTAAATCTTGATCATCAATCTGCTGATTCTATACAATGCTGAAATTTTTATAATACTAGATATATGCAACTTGTCTATCTTATTCTCCTATTCTTTTCCCCAGTTTGTGAATTTTTGTGCACATCAAAGGACGCTCATCATGAAAACAGCTTCCGCGCGTGTCCGTAAACAAAACATCTAAATGTCTAAAACTTCATGTCAAGCTCACTTATAAAGACTAAAGCTCTGTTGTGCTAACTGCATGGGCGATCTTGTTGTCGTTCTTTCCGATGAGGAAGTCATCGAGATGTATGTTTCAAAGGAACGGTAATAGTTAGGCTCTTTATTAACACTGACAAGCCTATCTGAGGAGACTTCTCTGTCAATATCAGCGGAGAGACCTACCAACAGGACACCTTCAAAGTTCAACAAAGCTATAAGACAAAATTTTCGGATCACTGAAAGGCATCTCGACGTTCCAAGTGTTGATGAAAGTTCATATAACGCTATCGATATCGAGTCAAGTCCTAAATCAAGTAATCCAAAGAAGAAACTGGACAGCACAAAGGTAAAGAAAGCCACTGACTTTCTTGATAGGTTCTTGGACAGTGGAAGCGATAGCGATTATGGCATGCCGGTGCCTAAAAGGGATAAAACACCTCCACTCCGAAGCAGCTCTCCTCGTCCTTTGAGGTTTGGTGATGTGCTGAGTGCCCCTGGAGAGAAATATGCCACATGTCAGAACCGTCTTCCCTTCGGATTATCGCAAGGATCAACACATGGGATTCCTACTACCATACAGTCTACAAGCAAGATTGCCATGGGTTCTCTATGTGATATGGTCACTGATTTGAACACCAGTGCTATTGAAAGTATTGAGGACTCAAAGTCATTGATAGACCTGTTTGTTCCAGAGGACTCCTCGGTGGTGAAATCCTCACCAACCAGGACAGCTAAGATACAGCGCTCTGTGACACGTGATGCTAATATCCTACTTGATGATATTCATAGAGATGGCCCTCTGATTTGCGGTCATAATATAATCCTTTCGAGTTCTTCTCCTATTGGGGAGAAAGATCTAAGTTCTTCGATTGGGCCAATTAAGCCTGGAAAGGCATCGAAGCCTCTAATTCCCAAAGAAAAACTCGCAGAAGCAGAGGCACGACAATCTTACTGTGAGGAACTTATCGTATCAAGTAAGAATTCTAAACCATTTTTGGATAAGTTGATGAACCATGCATCTTCTAAGAGACAGAACTGTGACAATAGTGGTCAGGAACGAGATATTCAGAGAAAGGACCAAGAAAAAGAACGAGCTGCTGATGCTGTAAAAGATCGTGATGTAGGTGATTCCTTTCCAGGAAGGTCATCTCCGATTAGGTTAGCTCCAAGTTCATACAGAAATTCTATTCTCTCTGAACTAGCTAATATCCCACCGTCCAGTCCTGTTAGAGAAAGCGAACGATCTAAGAGAGATCTAACTGTTCCAAATCGGGCTCAAGCGAAGATCACAAAACAGAAGCAGCGCGAAGAACTCCGTAGGCTGAAAGAGGCAAACAAGGTCAATAGGTCCAAGGAACAACTTTTGGGTGAGATGATCATACATATTCCAGAGACTGTCTTTTCGCTGATGAAACATAAAAAATGTGAGGGCGAACTTGAAGGCATTGAGATTCGTCAGTCATTGAGAGAGGATCCCTACGTAACATGGCAGCGTAAGGTTGCATCTGAATATGACAAAGGTACAGATTCTTTCATTCCAACATCACCACATATCATTGATGAATTCAAATGCTGCCTGATCTATGATGCCAAAGAGTTTTTCGCTATGATGGAGATGGAGACCCTTTTAACCAAGTTCCTCGGGTTCAAAGTGGCCCATCCTGAGTTTGAGAATATAGTAATCATCTTGGTTGAATGGGAACAGCTGGTTCAGAAATTGAAGAACGCTGAGAATAGACGATACACTGAACGTATGAGGGATGAACCTGAGAAGACAAAGAAGAGACGCAAAAAACCAAGTATTGAAGATACTGCTGATTTGCAACAGATGGAGGAGACTGTTGCAGAACTACAGGTGAATGGATTCAAGATTTTCACAACAAAGAATATGCATGAGACAACTGTATGGCTGAAGTCTTTCACCTATGCCATATCGATGGCCCGCTACGATAAGTTGGAGCGTAATCCTGAATTTGCCAATATCGGTTCTATCAGATCAGGAAAGGATACGCAAGATGTTTATCTCCAGATGTTATTACAATTCAAGTTCATGACTGAAGTGAGGGCCAAGAGGGTTGTCGAAGTGATCCCCAGTCTTGAATCACTCTACAGATCTGTACAGGATGGGTCACTTCCGCTCGGTAGAGATGGAAAGACAGCTATGAACAGTAATGTGGAATCTGCAGTCAAGAAATTGCTCAAATCGAAGAATGAAAATGAGTTACTACACATGAAATAACGGAAAATTCAATTGTCATTAACCTATTCATTTCAAACGATTTCTCTTAATGAGTTCAAGCTTGTAGAAGGACCTGTCGGTATTAGTACACAGAAATGCATTGGTTCATTTCAGATTACTTGCTTTAAGACTTGGAAATCATCAAGATTTATCACATCCGCCAAGTCAGACTCAATAACTTCAACTTTGGACGATATGCTGGCACGCTCTTCATCTCTAAACTTATATCCGTCTCTAATAAGGGACACAAGGACGTTGACGACTTTATCCACAAGAGATATGTTGTTCTCCTTCTTGATTAGACTTGTGAGCTTAGAGACGATATTGTATTCCCTAATGTGATTCCATACATCCTCTTTGTTTCCTGAGCTGATGATAGCACTGAGAAGACTGAGCGATCTCAACTTCACATTGTTGTTGGCTTCTTCATCTGTGATGATCGGCCCTATGAGCTCCCAGCCCTCGTGTTGGTCAAAGAGTCCATATGCCTTAGTATTGTTTCTAATCAAGTTCGAAAGAGCATAGAGAGCCTTAAGTCTGGTATCTCTATTCTTGGAAAGAGCAATGAGACGTGGAACACCTTGGTCATACTGCGTAAAGTCATTTTGAGACTTTTCGTTATTCTGCACGGCAGTACCAATGATAGAACACGCGAGTTGCTGCAACTCTTGTTCATTCTCAAGTACCAACTGGTCGATCAGCGAATCCCACATCTTCATGTTCTCGATGTTGTTAGCATTATCAAGGTTCTCAATGAGCATTTCAAAGTTCTCTAAGGCTGAGATCTTTGTCTCAAGCTCCGCTTCTTTAGAGTTCAGCACTTCAATAGCCTCCCTCATCAACTGAGGATCATCAACACCACCACCAAAGAGCTTCGCAAGGAGCTCTGGGTCTGGAGCCGGAACCTTACCGGCAGTCTCTGGGTCCTGTTGTGCAAGCGACCAGTTCAAAATCTTGTCCATTGCGTTTGTGATAGTGTGGCCCAAGGACTAAACGCAAAACAGATGAGCTTCTCGCTTCTTATTATATATACATGGGCGCAGAGCTCGCGTTTTCCAGAACGTTCGAGTTTTTCGCGAATCTGTCGCGAAAATCCGCGAATTCGTCTTATGTGTGTCCTCTACCTAACGCTAAGGCGCATATGTCTTGACTATGGAGTTATTCACCTCTTGTATAAAATCTATGGAATTTATTCCGATATATCATAGTTTAGCCTCTCTGTAATACTCCTTGACGA
Source organism: Williopsis mrakii (assembly GCA_003706445.3). Taxonomy (NCBI): domain Eukaryota; kingdom Fungi; phylum Ascomycota; class Saccharomycetes; order Phaffomycetales; family Wickerhamomycetaceae; genus Williopsis; species Williopsis mrakii. The sequence goes on from PPLH03000013.1 coordinate 75,691, forward strand.
GCGCAGAGACCTCCTCTGCAATTCCAAACGAGGATTGGTACCCGGCTGGGCCAACACCATAGTTATGAATAACTTGACCTTCTCTCTCAACTCTCACACCACCCTCTCTAGCTGGTCTTAATCCCACATTCTCTCTAAACACCTCGATATGTGGCGGGTTGCCAAGCTTTGGATCGATCAGTTCAGGGATGTACTTCTCAGCACGCGCAATGGTACGCTTTGTCATCTCAGGATCAGGTAACGAACCCCAATAGTTCTTCAAGAAAGTACCGCCAATGATACAACCACCTTCCTTTCTTGGGAACATATACAGAGATTCCCCTTCGTAACCCTTGATCTTCACAGAGACTTGTTTCGTACCGTTATTACGAGCCCAAAGGACTTGACCACGGATAGGAAACAGCTTCTCATCTTCAACACCACCGAGGAAACGAGCCATTAGACCAGTACAGTTGATCACGAGATCAGCTTTCTCCTTGGAGTGATGATAGTTAAAGGCCTCATTGACATGGTCGACACCTTGACGTCTGAGAGTGGCACCCAGCTGGAAACACTTGTTCAACAAATAATGGAGATAGATAGTGGTAGAAATTGTAACTGAATCCATTCTCCAACCACCGATGAAGTCCTCAATGTCGGGGTATTCACCCTTCTCAAGGAGCCTGAACCCTCGGACATTCTCAGAAAACCATGGAATATGGATCTTTCCGTCTTTGAGGTCAGCTGCCCTCACGTACTTCACATTTGGAACAATGTGGACACCTGCAGCAGGGTCCTTTGCCAACTCCATGAACCTGTGGTAGCCAATCACATCGATTCTCTGTGTTTCAATATCATCATCTGCAGCAAAGGAGTGCCAGTTGGCTCCAGCAAAAGGCGAAGTGTACTCAATATCCAAATCACCCGGAATGTGTCTACCTATGATCGTAACATCATGTCCTTCTTCGAGAAGGTAGAGAGCACAGGTCAAACCTGAAACACCGGCACTTAAGAGCTTGTTAGAGATCTATTTCATATGAGTGAATGGCGAAACTCACCCAAGAACAACGATTTTACCCATCTCTGCTTTGTTCTGTTCTCATCATCCGGTATGTGGTGACAAATGAGCGGCGATTTGGTCCCGTTTTTATACCCAAACAGGAACTTGGGCCGATGGCCGATAAGATAAACTACAAATAATAACTCCTCGAGCGACGAATCAGATTACAACAAATCACGCTGCCCAAACCCTCCAGCAACGACATGTATCACAATCTTGCATGTGAACCTCGTTATTTCTTCCAGTCCCGCTCTCAGGTCCAACGTCTTTGCTCTCTTTCCCAAATCTCGTAGCACCGATACATCTGATGCTTCTAGCACGTCAGAGACTCTACACAGTATGGCGTAGATCCATTGGGAGATCTGTTTTGGCGTCTTTGGTGCCAGCCAACGGGTACAGTACATCAGCAGTTTGATCGTCAAAGAGTGATCCATGTTCGATACCAGTTCCAAGGATGGCTCATGTGTCATACAGTACTGTCTCCACGCCGTAAAAGTCTCTGGGAACACAAAGTCCTTGGGGATCTCAAGAACACCTGCATCTGGCATCGCTTCTCTTTGCTGCCTGAACTCCTTCACCACCAGGTCATGGAACTCCCGGTCAAATTCTGATTCTGCATCCTCATCTTTCAGAGCCTCATCGTTCTCCACGAGCCTAGGAATAAACATCACTGGTGGTCCATCTTCTGCCTGCTTCCTATAAGTATTGTTAGACCATCTACTTGAAAGTGTCGATGTATTAGGTACTCACCTCACTATTGCCAGATAAACCTCTCCATCTGTAGGAACCGTATCCAAGGTTACGCTATCAATCACTGCTTGCGAGACAGGCAGCACCCTGTACTGTCCAAAAACTGGATCCAATTGATGTGTATTCTCCTCATCAGCTCTATGCTTCTTCTTGGATTCATTAGTTCCATTCCCCTTTCTCTTCGTCATCTTTGTCTCAGTTGTGATAACTGTTTGTGTCTTGATGTCTTTCGAATCAAATTTCACTTTTCCACTCTGACAACAAACAAACGAAGCACAACCAACAACGACATGGATGCCATCGCAGATAGGGCCTTCACGACAGAGGTTCATTCCAAGCCTTCTGGTGGTGAGTATCTTTTTCGGCTTTTCTGGGCTCTTTGAAAGGAGTACTAACGCTCTGATTGCAGTTGAATCATCATCTCTTCTTACAGTGATTCTCGATACAAACCCTGCGCAATGGCACCAACTTGGTAATGGCACCGCCTTAAGAACTGTGCTACAGTCGCTGATCATTGCTATAAACTCACATCTCTCCTTAAATAGTGCCAATAAGGTTGCTGTCGTTGCAAGTCATTCGGATGGTGCTCGTTTCCTATATCCAAGTAAAAATGAACATAAAGAGCAAGGACAAATGCATTCGAGATCAACATCGCCCGAAGAATCTGCCACTGAGAAATCAGATTCCATGACTACTGCGTCCGCAAATTCCAGGTCCTTCGTGAGCTCACAAATGTACAGACAATTCAAGATGGTTGATGAAACGTTCTTACTCAACTTGCTTTCCCTCTTGGAATCACCGCCACCTTCCAAACCACCGAAGAATAGTCTTTCTGGTTCATTATCACTAGCATTGTCATATATCAACAAATCTCAGCAATTGGACCCTCTTGTAAAAGCCAGCATCCTTGTGGTAAATACTTCACCGGACGAGCACTTGAAGTATATTCCAATAATGAACTGTATTTTTGCTGCTCAGAAGATGAAAATACCTATAAACGTTTGTCAATTGAGCTCAGCAGCGACGTTTTTACAACAGGCTGCAGATGCTACAAGCGGTGTCTACTTGAAGGTTGATAACTTGGATGGATTGGTGCAATACTTCGCAACAGCATTTTTCATCGATCCGTCACTTAAGAATCTGATTGTGAAGCCAACCTCAGGAGATATAGACTTCAGAGCATCTTGCTTTCAAACAGGTAAAGTTGTTGATATTGGATTCGTCTGCTCCGTGTGCCTATGTATCCTGAGTGAGATTCCAACAAATGAGAAATGTCCAGCTTGCGATTCTGAATTTGATCCGAATGTGATAAAGAAACTGAAAAGGAAACCAGCGGTTGTGGCGAAGAAGAAGAAGAGAAAATTAAATGAAGGCACGCCTACACCTACAGCATAAAGACACTGTTCTTCTATATATCACATTAGTAATGACACATGTTTCTTCACCTATAATACACTAAGCATCACACTCTCAGCGTGTGAATAGCCAACAAGGACACACTGTCCATCCGTAGTCCATTCCAGACTCGTCATAAAGTTCTCCTCCTCGCCCTGCGGAATATATGGCTGATACTCTGCAACGTTCTTCACACTTGGCTCTTTATCGTTCAAATGGACATCAAATATCGTTATCACCCCTTCAGTGGTTCCCACAGCGATCTTCTTATGATCTGGAGATAATGAAGAATAGAGGATAGGAATACCATCAGTGATAGCCATTGCCAGTTGTCTACCTCGCGTAGCATCCCATACTCTCACTGTGGCATCTAATCCAGAGCTGATGACAGTCCTCTCGTTGAGCCATCTCGCAAAAGTGATCGGCTGAGAATGTCCCAGTAGCACTTGCGAACTATTGAAGTTTGCACCATTCCATATTCTTATCGAACGATCATCTGATGCTGTGAGTAATAGTCCACTTTGACTATTGAACTTAATGGCCGAGAGTGGCTTTGTATGACCTTGTAGATTCCCTACCGGTGAACGATCACCGATGGAAAACACCAGCGCAGCTCCGTTTAGTCCAGGAATAACAAATTTGCTGTCATTAATCCATTCGGAGTCAACACCTAGAGATGAAGGTTCTAGAACTGGAGCGGGTGATGCTGTGGACGTTATGCTTGGAGCCTCTGTCTGTTTCAGATTATCAATATGCTGTACAACATGTCCCGATGTCGCATCCCACACAATAGTGACATTTTCAGAATCTGTAGTCAGGATATGAGAGCCATCAGGGCTCCATCTAATCATCATTATTGGGGTTTGGTGTAAGAACATCACATTTTTCAATTTCCCATCGGTCGTCCATAATCTCAACTCACCATTCTCAACACCCGTCAGTAGCGATTCACCTAACGGACTCCATGCTAAACATGTGACATCTCCTGAACGATTATTCTGATCAGCAAACGCCTGTACCGGATGGTTCAATACTATCGTGCTTTGGCTCTCACCAATGACTCTAATCTTAGCCCTGGAGTCGGTCAAGCCGTACGCGAGAACACTCGAGGATTTTGGGTGTCCTTGCAGTACAGTTGTCGGTTCACCAAACCCAACTTTGGTCTCCAGCACCTTGATGAACTCAGGAGAACGTTCTCGTCCATTAATCTCAGCATCAGAGCTACCGTTCTGGTCTGGTTGGCCATTTTCGCCATTTATAGGTTCAAATCTATCGATTGGCGCTGGTGCCCCATTAACTGCAGCATCTGAACCAAGCGCATGGAACATTGTAATCTTTTCACCGTACTCCTCCTCCGTGAGTATTTCACCGTTTTGCTGCACCAGTTGGTCAGCATAAGAGTACAGCATACCCTTTTGTACCAGGTTAACGAGCGAGCCAATGGGCACGGCATGTGAATAACGGGCATCGAAATCTGCTACTGTGGATTCATCGAGCAAGGCAAGAGCAGCGACTTGCAGCCCTGACTCCTGTAAGTATCTCCAGATTAGATAGTTCAACTCGTCTGATGTGAGCGACATCGTTGTTGTGATCTCTGGTCTCTGGTTTCTGGTCTCTGGTCTCTTCTGTGCCGTTTTATTTGTTTTGTTGATGTTTTCTGCGGTTGTTTTTCGTTCAGCTCATAAGAGAGAGGACCAAGACAGAAATGGTCAGAGATTGCACAGACAGCAAAGTGTGAGACTTCCAGGATAATAAGGCAGGAATGTACAACAAGATTGGTAAAGTGGCCGCACAGAAGCTTGCCTCAGAAGAGATCCAAACCCAGTTGGGTGCGCTTAAAGGGTGGGCTCTGGTACAGGATTCCATACAGAAGGAGTTCAAGTTAAGAGACTTTGAAGAGACATGGGTGGGTGTTCTTCTATGACATGAAATCATTTAAATGCTAACCGCATTAGGCCTTTCTGAACAGAGTTGCAATGCGTAGTCATCTGTGGGGCCATCATCCAACAGTTCTAACGGTGAGTGATACCCGTTGATATCTCATCTTCCTTCCTTCCTGTACTAACAACCTCTTTTCGAGACATACAACAAAGTCCGTATTACGCTCACCACCCATGACATCGGGGGGGTCTCTGACATCGACATTAAACTTGCAAAGAAGATCGATGGCTACAGCTCTGCTTAGACTTAAAAACCTTCCTTAACTAAAACGCCAAAAACACCGTCCCGAGAATGCTAGTATAAAAAAAAACAAAACAATGAATGCAGATGAAAAAATGAACTGTAGAGAGTTTATTTTCAAGCTCTGTGTTCTCTTTGGGCCTTGAGCTTCTCTTCAAACTTGTTGAACTCCACCTCTGCCAAGTTGATAACCTCTTCAACTTCTTCCACATAGTGGCTCAACATACTTTGAATACCAGCTTTCAGCGTATCGTCGCTTAGAGAACAACTCGTACAGGCACCTTGCAATTGAACGTAGACCTTACCGTCTTGGTATCTGAGGAACACGATATCACCACCATCATCTTGGATAGCCGGTCTGATTCTTGTCTCGATCAGCTCTGCAATTTCTTCGGTGATTTCTTGTTCTTCCTCGGTCATCTTTCTAGACTCTGAAAAGACACCTTCTTGTAAACTCTTGACCTCTTTCAAATCGATCACTGGCTCTTTTTTTGAGAGATGCGACTCCAAGATGGATTCGACAACAGGTTTCACCTGGTTCCAATGAGCAAACTCATTCTTATTAACAGTGACAAAATTGCCCCCAATGAGGATACTCTCAACGTCATTGGAATACTCAAATATCTTAGAAGCTAACGGGCTCTGCGCTTGAGTCTGCACGTTTATCTGGTATGAGGCATTCACATCATCAAGGATCGGTTGGTCCACTTGAAACTTAAGGGCATTTTCATTTGGAGTAGAAAGTGCCTTTATGGAGAGCAGACGAGCTAATGACAGCGGAACTGTGCGTGTGCGTGTGACAGGTCTGATGTTTCTTAGTGCGAACATGACTGTCTGAGTCTTTTTTTTCTTCCTGTTGGTATCACAAATAAACCGTGGTGAACGAAGAAGTGTGTGCGAAGCCTGAAGTGCAACCCTGTCTCCTTTTATCTATTTTGTCTCGTGTGGTCACTGAACTTTGATCTGTGTCACGTTTGCTGTGGCGCCTACCGTGGGTTTCTTATTTCTTTGTGAACTGATTGGTCAAAACTCAAAGCCGAAGTTCGGTGATGGCCCTGAACCAAAAAGGGATATGGCCAAAGGACTTATGTCCATTATGTAATGACACCATCTCTGCGGAATATTCCCTCTTTGGGTTGCTGACACGGGATTCCCATGGCAGATTCTCTTGTGTGTACTACAACTACCCCTACCAACAGCGACACCTGCAGCGACAGAAGCGGTGGTGCCAGAAGTACTGACTTGTACATCCAAAAAGCAATGAAGTACAACATACCTGAGAGCCTCATAGCGCAGTTAGCTACCATACCACATGGCTCTACTATCAGAGAAAGACAATGGATTACCACGAACGACCTCCTATACATCCAGAAAGCTCACCTTCGGGATATCCCTCTATCAACCCTATTGAGAGGGCTTACACCGTATTATCCGCCGAGACCTACAAAACCTTCATACTCCGTGGAGTTCCAGAGAAGATTGGATGAATTGAGGTATAAGCTGGAGGAGCAAGAGTATCAAGAGATCATACATCGTGGGAAAATCAAGAACGATGACCAAGAGTATATGACGCCATCCGAAGTGTGGAGACAAGTGAATTCATACATCACAAACATCGTTAATGTGTTGGTCACCGTCGCTGCGGTGGCATGGGCTATATGGGTATGGACATCGTACAATCCGGCGGTATTTAAACTACAGTACAGAGTGCTGCTATGTTTCTTTGGTGGATTATTAGCTTTGATTGCAGATGTCGTTGTTCTGAATTCATTCTTTAGAAAGCTCGACGAGGCAAAGCAAAGGGAATCCAACAAGAAGGAGATCAAGAAGATCATAGAGACTGTCGTGATAAAAAAATGAGTTGCAGCCCGTACGTACGTTGTTCTCTAGCGATTTAGCAGTTATGTGCTTGGTATGGTCACTTCTTCTCTGAGATTGAAACGAACGGTGGATGTGGCGGTAAACTTTTCAAGTCAACGCATTTTGACTTTTGGTCATCTTCACCCAAGAGGAAATCACGAATCTCGCTAGTTGTTTTCTCAACGTTCTTGTTGAACCCGTACTTGATCAAAATGCAACAGAAATGAAAGACAGTGAAATCTGGCCAATAGATGTTCAAAAACTCAATACGGGTATCTTCGCACGCATGCCACATCAAGAAATCGCTCAATCTGGTGTGACCACTGGTTCTGATCAAGAGATCAACAGGTGGGGTATCAGGTTTGAAATAGAAGTTCTCTACGATGATTTCTTCGTCAATCTGCTTTGTAGCGACCTCATGATCCAAGACATGATTCATGACTGCACCCATTGAATGAGAGATCTCATCTCTAGTCGTATAGGCGAAGCACACATTTAGCACAATGTTATTATTGACGCTTGTGAGCCTCTCAATCTCCTCTAACTTCACCAAAGTCTCCTGTGGAATGAGCGCCCTGTTCCCGATGATGCGGACTTGAACAGAGAGGCCTACCTTGTCAGGGCTCTCCATGAACAATTGTAACTTCCCAACCAATAAGGAAAACAACAGCTCGACTTCTTCCTGAGTTCTCTTGAAATTCTCAATAGAGAACGCGTACACAGTCAAGTGCTGGATACCCAACTTCATTGACACATCAATGATTTGGAGTAAGCTCACACTTCCTGCTTCATGTCCGCCCTGTGTAGGCAAACCGTTGGTCTTAGCATAGCGGCGGTTGCCGTCCATGATCAATGCAACGTGTCCGGGGATGACACCGGTAGTGAGGATCCCAACCGCAGTACTGGTAGTGATTTTGTTCAACCACACCGCTGGGGTACTCCTGGTGATGAAGTTTGGTAGCTTGAGTAGGATATTCCCAATTGTCATTGCCTTCTGCTCTTCTGCTCTTCTGCTCTTCTTCTTCCAAGAGCGGTAACAGCTGGAAGGGTGGCAAAGAGAGACATCCTACTCTGAGTTTAAATACGTTGGAATTAGCCGCCCACCTTCCCTATTAAAATACGAAAAACACCATAAAAAAATGTGTTACAAAGTGAATCAGAAAGCCAATCTTTGTGAGATTGGTGCGAGATCTGGATGGGACGTCCGCGGAAATACATATTATACAGCGAATTACAACGCATTGCTAAGTTGTAACTGCATAGATCACTCACATGTCCACCCATGGAGTAGATATTGTGATAAATCACCGGTATTACCCTGTTGATCGTCTTGTGTTCGTTTGTTTGTTTGTTTCTTGGCCTCCTGCCCTTTATGTATACTTTATGTATACACGTCCTCTTAAGGTATCGCATTTCACCTGGACACCACGTATCTATATTACGTTATTACCATTTATGGAAACTTTCCTATTTCGGTCACGCCTGTTTGTTTTGATTTCGGCAATGCGTTAAATAAAAATAAAAATAAAAAAAAAAGATAAAAACATTTGATTTCCTCCCGTTATTTGCCCATTGCCCATAGACAATTCGGTAAACAAGAGAGAGGGTGAAGCGCTGTTTACTCAATAATGTCCGCTCTTAGAACACCAAAGAAGGTCAGCTCTGCTACGTCCTCCGCTATCTCATCAACACCTTTGGGTGCAGAGGCCGACTCGTCCATCTTGGAATCCCGTAAGCGCCAATCGAAGCGTGATGAGGCTATACGTCGTCGTTTGGAGAACGACTTGAGTAAAAAGAGAATTTCTAAGACCGCACAATCCAGCAAGAGACGCTCTAAAAACTCAAACCCTGGTTCTGTGCTCTCTCTCAAACCATCTGAAGCGGTGGTGTGCAAACCATCTTATACCGCCTACGAAGCTGCCCAATTGATGAGCGCCAGACGTGAGAACTGTATCCTTGTGGTAGATGATAGTGAGCAGCTCTTGGGTATCTTCACCGCTAAGGACTTGGCCTTCAGAGTGGTAGGAAAAGGTGTCAATGCCGCTTCGGTGACTATTGACCAAATTATGACTGCAAACCCATTGTGTGCTATGGCCGATACACCAGCTTCCGAAGCTTTGAATTTGATGGTCCAAAGAGGGTTCAGACATTTGCCTGTTCTTGATGAAAATAATGGGATTGTCGGTGTCTTGGATATCACAAAGTGTTACCAAGAAGCTATGGAGAAATTGGAGAGAATGTACGACAGTTCGAAGAAATTGCACGATGCCCTGGAAGGTGTCCATATGGAGATTGGTGTCTCTCAGCAACCAATGCACGTTATGAAGTACTTTGAAAGTCTAAAGTCCGTGATGTCCGGTCCAACTTTGGAAACGGTGTTGGATGAGAACACCCTGCCATCCTACGTTAATGTCAAGACGACTGTCCAGGACGCTGCTATCCTGATGAAAGAGAACCATACTACTGCCGTTTTGGTTAAGGACTCTAACGAGATCGTCTCTGGTATCTTCACTTCTAAGGATGTCGTGCTTAGAGTCATAGCTGCTGGCTTAGATCCAAAGACTGTCAGTGTCATTAGGGTGATGACCGCTCAACCAGATGTTGCGCCGAAGGAATTGAGTATCCAAGCAGCCTTGAGAAAGATGTTCGATGGTCACTACTTGAACTTGCCTGTCGTGGAAGATAGTGAGATCATTGGTATTGTTGAGGTCTTGAAATTGACCTATGCCACTTTGGAACAAATCTCTATGATGAAGAACCCAGAAGAAGAAGATGGCTCTAACGCAGAAGGTCCAGCGTGGAACAAGTTCTGGACTTCTTTGGACAACGACACTGAGTCCCTGCATTCTGATTCCCATGTGGAGAGCAATTCACATATTCCAGACATCAGCCAATCTGAGATCAATCAGTTCTCGATTACACATGACAACTTGGTCCCAGGAGATAGTGTCAGTGTGACGAATGAAAATCACAGTGTATCACACCTTCAGCAGCAGCAAGATATCAAAGAATTTCCATTCGCTTTCAAGTTCAAATCGCCAAGTGGGAGAGTGCACAGGATCAGTGTTAAGCCTGTTGATGGTATTGCATTGCTTAGAGACACTATCGTTGCCAAGTTGAATAAATCCGAGTTGGAGCAGCTGCATCAGGATCAATTCGCTATAAGTTACATAGATGATGAAGGTGATATCGTTGCAATTACATCTGATCAAGATCTCATTGATTGTGCTTTGATCAGTCGTAATTCCAAATTGGACAAGGCTGACATCTTTATCCATCATCCTGAAGATACTATAGATCTGGATGAGTACCATTCTCGGAAGAAATCGAAGAATATCCCGAAGACTACGGGCCAGATCGTACCAGGATTGGCGAATGAAGTTCTCTTTGGTGGTGTGCTTCTCGCTCTGGGTTCAGTAACTGCTGTGGCTTTCGCCTTGGGAAGAAAGTAGTGATCTTTCTATGTACAAACTGAAATGAAGCATGTGTGGGGGTTATACACGTTTATTGATAATGTCGTGCATGTATGGTGGAGAGCATTGTGTTTTCTTCTCATGTTTACCTCAAGGAATCGGTCGATCGGCTGCACTTGATGATGTAGTCCAACGTGGATTGGTTTAACGAAAGAGGAACTGTATCCCATTGCGGAAGTGGCCACATGGGGTATTTCGCCGTGCGCTGTGTGGGATTACGGTGTTCTTGTGGATCATGGAACATGCCTGTTAATCTCCCGGACTTCAGGGTTCGATCAGGTAACCACAAATCGAATAATAGAACACAGAAAACCGATCATCAGGCATCTTCGCATTGCCAAAAGCTCACCATACGCTCTCAAGTAAACACTTACCATACGCGAAACTTACTCTACTTATGCTTCCTTATACACGTGGAACTCCGCGCAGCTAACCACTTTTGCTTGGCTCTGTCGATCTGTTAAAAGTATGGAACGAACGGCTCGGGAGAACCCTCAGAACCAAGAGAAAGCCCGAATAGAGCTGATTAACTATAAAGATGCTGGTGATCTGGGCTATTTCACTAGCCTAATGAAGGTGTTTTATTGAGGGAAATAGGACTGTACGCGATGAAGTTCCTCCCTCCTCCCTCGACCCACCATCACAACAAAGATTTTCGAGACCCTGTGCTGTCCAGCGCTGTAAGGGACCTCTCACCGGATTTTCCCCCCTATTGTGAAATCTTCCATTCTTGGCTCATGTCTGAGCGCTAGAGGAGCTGCAGTAAAAGCCTTATTTCAAGTTTCCCAGTAATTGGATCCAAACACATGGTCTACTGGTTTCCGTCGTATCAGAATATAAATACCTTCGAGGATGTCGTTGTTGGGTTTGGTTCATGGGATGATCGAAATGTAAGTACAGATAACAATGAGACTCCCAACTACTGTGCTTGTGCTTATCTTCGCTACCCTCATCAATGCCATCCCCCTCAAATATGGTGACAAGAAAAACATTATCTTCATGGTTTCTGACGGTATGGGTCTCTCTTCAATTACCAACGCCCGTCAGTATATCCAGTCTAGAGATAACACTACCTACGAGGGTGCCGTCCTAGATATCGAGAACTATCTGATTGGTACCGTTCGTACTCAATCTTCTTCCACTTTGATCACCGACTCTGCTGCTGCTGGCTCAGCTTTTGCTAACGGTGTCAAAACGTACAATGGTGCCATATCTGTTGACCCATCTGGTAAGCCAAGAGGTACTTTCTACGAGGGTGCCAAGTTGTTGAACTACACCACCGGTATTGCCTCCACCACTTTTGTCCAAGATGCCACCATATGTACTCCAAACACTCATGTCTTGTCCAGAAAGTACTACGATCTGATCGCAGAGCAACAATTGGGTTATGGCCATCCTTTGGGCCAAACCATCGACATTGTCATGGGTGGTGGCAGACAGTACTTGCACGGTGCTAACTCCACCAGATACCCAACCAAGGGTAAAAGAGCCGATGGTGTCGACTACATTGCGAAAGCCCAACAGGACGGCTGGACATATGTCGGTGACAGAAGGTCCTTCGACCAGTTGTATGAGTCTGACGAAGTAAAGTTGCCATTGCTTGCATTGTTCGGTGCTGATTCCTTGCCATACGAGATTGATAGAAATGCCTCTCAAGTGCCATCCTTAGCTGAGATGTCCCTTTTGGCCATTGACCAATTGGTGAAAGCCACTGAGAACTCTACTGAAGGTTTCGTCTTGCTGTTGGAAGGCGCGAGAATTGACCATGCTGCCCATGCTAATGATCCAGTTGCCATTATCGAGGACACCATTGCCCATGCTGACGCCTTCAAGGCGGTTATTGACCGTGTCTCTCAATTGGACACTGAAACCATCGTTGTCTCCACTTCTGACCACGAGACTGGTGGCTTTGGTATGGGTGCTAATGGTGTCTACGAGTGGTGGCCGCAGAACTACTTCCCAATCCAAAAGTCCACCGAGTACGCTATTAACAAAATTAAGGCCTACACTGGTGATAACAGCACCAAGGCAGAGTACTTCAAGACTGAGATCTTGACCAAGCAAATGAACTTCACTAACTTCACCGATGCTGAGATTGATGAAGTTCTCAAGGCTGAAGATATGCAGGTCTCCCTTGCTCACTTGGTCTCTAACGCTGTCAATCTGGGTTGGACTTCCACTGCGCACACTCAACAAGATGTCCCATTGTACGCCTGGGCCAACACCGAGGAGGCTTACTACAGAACTTTGGCTGCCCTTGGTTCCTCGATCGAAAACACTGAAATCCCAAAGTTCTTCGCTCAGGAGTTGGGTGTTGACTTGGATCATGTCACTGAATTGATTCAAGACATCAAAGTCAAGCCATGATTACTTACATGCCTCTTTTTTTCTTCATTCTTTCTACGTTTTTGAGTTGCTAAATACTTTCGGTGTGACTTCTAGAATTTAAATACCTATTCCCTTCATAGATCCAAGAGATAGAACCAATTGATTTTTTTGTTCTCTTTTGCCCTGATATTTGTAGATTGCTGTTAGGCCTTCTTGACACCGAAGGTAAAAGTTCAAAAGCCGATAACAAGACAAAACGCCCTATCCAACGGAGATCCGACGGTGCTCCAACCCAACCGTCGCCAAAAAGAAATTTCTGTCCGGTGGAGGCTGGGAAACGCTCAAATTGTACATATATAGAAAAAACTGATCCCGAAGACCAAAGTGTACCAATAAAAGAGAACAACATAATGCCATTCGACGACGCGAAGGGACTGAAAATCGCTATTGAGGAGGCTATCCAAGGTATGTGATCCACGATGGGTGAAAACCCCCGCGGATCATCATGACTAACATCTCCTAGGCCGTGATGAAGGTGGTATCCCAATTGGTGGGTATCAAAAGATAAGGATTTGTTGAGATTGTTTCTAAGTACTAACAACACAGGCGGTTGCTTGATCGATGAGGAAGGTAATGTTCTCGGCCGTGGTCACAACCTGAGATTACAAAAGGACTCTGCTACTCTCCATGGTGAAATTTCCACCCTCGAGAATGCTGGTAGGTTGAAAGGTAACGTCTACAAAAACTGCACCATGTACACCAGTTTGTCCCCCTGCGATATGTGTACAGGTGCCATCTTGATGTACGGTATTAAGAGAGTCGTCATGGGTGAAAATGACACTTTCATCGGTGGGGAAGATTACTTGAGACAAAGAGGTGTTGAAGTTGTTAACATGGATAACCAGGAGTGCAAGGATCTCATGGCCCAGTTCATCAAGGACAAGCCGGAGGAGTGGAACGAGGATATCGGAACTGAATAAGAGTAAAGAACCCTAGAATATATCAAAAAAGAGAACTTTGATTCGACTTTTCATCATTAGAAATAATATACAGAGCAGAGGACAGATGTGCTACCCTATTTGGTGGCAACGGCCGTAGCAGCAGAAACTGTATTAGAGACGGTTTCAGCAGTCTTTTGGATAGCCTTTGGAGTGATGGCACCACTAAAAGTTGGGAAGATAAGATCAACGTAGCAGACAGCAGCACCAACAACAGCCATCAGCAATTGCAAAGGTGGAGACATAGCTCCCTCGGCAGCGACGGCACCGTGTGAGGATCCCAGGGCAGAAAAGACAGCGTTAAAGATGGAGAACCACGAAAGGAGCTTGTTTCTCATCATCATGGCAGCCATAGGCATGGACTGGGAGACAAAGTTGTTACTAGCTGTCTCAGCAGGTGGTGGAACGTGGACGAATGGGACAATAAGGTCCTCTCTCTTCACTGATGGGGCCATGACGGTGTGAGGGGTTGGGTTCGGGTTTTGTGTGGGTTCTCTGCGCCAGCTTTCAGTTTGTCGTTGAGTTCTTGTGGAGCTCTTGTTGATCGAGCGGCTAAGATTCGCGATAAACGACGGTTGGAGCCACACCTGTAAACTGTGGAGAGAGGCATCTGAGAGGACGAAAATGGTGTGAACTCAACATGAATATGAACATGAACATTTAAGAATGTTTATAATTGCATGTTGTTGATATATTCAGTTTAGCTACCTACATAGCACATTTTACTAACTCTTATATCTTTGAATTTGGATTTTTTTTCGAACTAAGGGATTTTTGATGTAATGAACAGAGTAAGCTCCAGATGAGAATTTCTGCACAATTTCGAACCCTTCCAATAAGCAGAAAACCACTAAAATGATTAAAAATGACACATAATTCACTAAACTTCCTATCTTACGTTCTTATGCCATGGAAAGTCATAAAAATAACACTAGAATCAAAAACCAACCTTATTTCCAGTCCCAAACACATTCATCAAAGTTCAATCGAACACAACTTCCTCAGCAGTGATCAAAGACTCCTTTTTGTTCACCTCTTCAATCTGCAAGATTCTACCAATGAACCATTGCTTTTGCGTGGAGAGTGTCACCTCATTCTTCAACAGGTACTTGACATCTCCCATATCGTTGAACACCGCCCACGAAAAAGCAGAACCTCCTAAAACGTCACTAGATCTTGTTGGTAAGAACAATACCAAGTCATCCTTCTTGAAGTTCCGAATCGAGATTTTCTTACCTTCGGACTCTCTGAACATCTTATTCTCCTTCAACTCCTTCTTAGCCAAGTGCTCAACCTCCTTGAATCGCTTGGAGATACTAGAGAGGTACAGATCGTTCAAATTTGTAACCAGATTCACAAACTTCAAGTACTTCTCTTCGAATGTGGTCAAGTTGTAAGTCTCAATCAACATCTCGACTATGGAGCTGATGCTATCAGATCCTAGCTCGCTCTCAGACCCACCCAATTCCAGTAATTGCTTATCAGGCAACTCGGTCCAAATTGCACACTTATGGACCTCTTTTTCAAGATCAGATCTGAAACCTGCAGCAAGATCAACGGTGGCACTCATATTGGCACCATTGCCCCTTCTGAGCCCTTTCACTCTCATAATCGTGATCTGATTGTCAGTCTCTGAACGAACAGCCAAGAGGCCCATAGATTTCAAAGTGGCACAAAATAAATCATAGAATGTCACCAGGATGTCACTGAGGTCACGCGACTTGATAATCAATGAGTTAATAATGACAACAAGCTGGAAGATCGAATGTGATTGCTTAGAGGTCAATTCATTGAGGCTTGATATCTCAGCTTCAGTCTGGTTGTCCTTGTTCTCAAGGTCCTCAATCCTCAGTTTCATTGCTTCCATCTCCTTTTGATGACTTCCCTTCTCTGATGCAAATTCATTCTCTCTATTGGACATGTTCTCCAAGAGATCGTTCTTCATGGATTTAAGTCTCTCGTAATTCTCATTAGAGATCTCAATCCTATTGGTTAGTGTTTCATTTCGTTCTTGAAGCTCTATTGACTTTAGCTTCCAGGTTTCCAACTCAGTCGCCGATGATTCATCCATTTTCTTGATAATATTATCTTTCTCAGTCAAGAGCTCAGCCTGTTTATTCAAATCTTTTTCCTTCACACTGAGTGCTTGCTTGGCCTCCTTCAATTGGCGATCCTTATCTCTCATCTGGAGTTTCATTTTTTCAAGTTCGACTTTCAAAGCGTCAACTTGACGTTGACCAACATGATCTTTCCTGAGAGTCTCCAGTTCAATATTTTTTGATTTCAGTTGTTCTTCGTAAATGACAATATTCTTTTGGTTCTCTCCTTTGAGTTCATTGATGGCCTTTTCCTGAGAGGTTGACTTTGATTCATGGATTTCAAGATCCTGCTTCAGATTGGCCAATTCGTCTTCGAGAGTCGATGTTTTAACTTTCTCTTGACTCAACTTCAGTTGGAATTTAGAAATCTCAGATGAATGTTCATCTTTCAACTTCTCCAAGTTGTTCTGCAAAACCTGCTGGTCAAAATCTCTTGTTGAAAGTCGATGTTTGAGATTCTTCAACTCCTCGTTTAAGACCCCGATTGTATTCTTGTATTTTTTAATATTGTTGTTCAATGTTTTGTTCTCCTCTGTAAGTTTCGAAGCTTCCCCCGAATTGCTCAAGGCAGAGATAGAGTTCTTGAAAGTGGAATCTCGCAGAGAAGAAGAATTCAGATTGTTATGGA
The DNA here is from genome assembly GCA_003706445.3 of Williopsis mrakii. NCBI lineage: Eukaryota > Fungi > Ascomycota > Saccharomycetes > Phaffomycetales > Wickerhamomycetaceae > Williopsis > Williopsis mrakii. Next base: position 92,442 of record PPLH03000013.1, read on the forward strand.
TAGATGGTCTAGAAATCGAAGAAAATCTATCGGACGATGGCCACTGCTGGAAGTTCTTAAATTGCTCTTGATGTAACAGATTCTCAAGCTTCTTGATACGAATCTTATAACCCTGGATGGCAGAGTCGCGTGAAACACTTTTGCCAGAAGATGCCTTCTTGACCAGCTTGTGTGGAATGTCTTCAAGGTTGCTGAAAAGGGCCTGAACAATCTCAGAAGAAACTTTACTCTCTTGTAACTGTTCCATATATCTCTGCACATCGTCATAAGTGAATGAATTTTTAAATTCGTTTGAGGAATCTTTGTTCATGGTCAATTCAAAACTTGTGAGGCCGTCATTACTAAACGATGATATGTTCTCCTTCAATAACTTCAATATGTCTCCATAGTTCTTAACCCAACTAGTTCTCAACTTGATTTCCCTCTCTCTGATCGTGGCAAATTCTTCATTCGTACGAGACGCCTCCTGCTTGACATTCTGCAACCATTCAAATCTTCTCACGCCTTCTATGATGTATAGTCCATATAATAATGGTATGTCAATCGTATGTGCTAATGAAGATTCCAAATCCTGAACACGTTCTATCTGCGGCCCTATCGATCTCAATGATTCTTTCAACGTAACCATCTCTGATTGGGAATCAGAGAGCTTCTTCAAGAATGTTGCAATGGAGAATTGTAATTTGGCAAAGACTTCTTTGTAGGATGTCAGCATCTTATAAAGAGAATGAGATAAGCGGTAGATCTTTGAGACGTACTCTTCCTTATGAAGTTGGAAGGTCTCTAACATAAGGTCGATGCTCAAGTTATCCATGATGTCTTTCGTCTGATCCAATAGATGGCGTGTATCTTTTTTTACCTCACCGCACAAAGTCTTGAGTGTTGACAACCAGGAGTCACCTTCATTCACAGAGAAGATTTTCTTTGTTTCATCCTCAAGGTTATCCGTACTTTCATCAACTTCAGTGTGAAGTTTAAGACCTCTCGTGAGCCTTGTTCTTAGTGTCGCAAGGGTAGAATTTAACTCTTGATTCAACTTCACACTCTCAGATGCACCTTCTGACAAAAGACTCTTATTCAAGAGATCAGATAATGGTAGATCATCCAACGTTTTGATGCTCTCCAATGAATCATAATGATCAGCCCACTTGTTATTGAGTGACTGCTTTTGTAAATGATTGAGAAAGTCCAACGTAGAATCATAGCTCTTCTTGACATCATTATAGTATACTTGGGTATACAGACTCGCAACCTTGACACTCTTGAACATCATTTCAACCTTAGACTTCAGCTCCAAGGATTTCTTCAAGTATAAAGCCGAGTCAGACTCAATGGCGGCAATCCAACCCAAATTTGTAGTAAGTAACCCCATGAGCTGTCTCGCATCTTTTGATTTGGACAATCTGCTAAGATCAATATCCAATAATGGGGAGTTAATGGGACGAATATAAGTGTCCAGCCCCTCGGTATACATAGTCTTCATATAGCGTTGCATAGCGCTCTCAGAGCCATCAGTGGAGAACAACTTCTTGTCAAAGACGTAAATCTCATCAACATGTTCTAGGGACGATGCCCTTAGTTTCTGGCCCAAAGATGTCAGAAGGAACAGTTGCTCCTTTGGTATGTTCAACTGGTCTGAGCAAAACTTCCTCAACTCATCCAACGAGAGAAAATAGTATCTGCTGATCTGTATCACAGAGCCCGTATGGGCGTTTACGACTTTCATATCGTTATCGCTCATTGTGGCAATCTCATCAAATCGTGTGCGCTGTGGACGGCTCTCCTAAAGAGCTGCAAGAACCAGAAATACTCGAATGAATTCTTCACCAAGTTACCCTAATAGCAATTCTCAAACTGGGAACTGCCCTTGATGAACAACCACTGCAATTTCCTTAAAAGAATATAAGCGGCCGTTTCATAGCAAATCCGCCTGCCATACTATTTTAGCGACATGTCTTATATAAGCAGACCCCACAAGGGCTCAGAATGCAATATTTTTGTTTTTGTGTGTGTCCACAACTGCATCAAGATGAAAACTTCTACAAAAAGTGGTGCAATCTGGCGGAGTGTATCGGTAATTTCTCGTACAATGGAGGGGGTCACATACGATAAACTTGACATAGGCAATGAGGAGGATTTCAATGCAGTCAAGAACATAATCAGTGAGGATCTTTCTGAGCCATACTCCATTTATGTCTATAGGTTCTTCTTGAACCAGTGGCCGGACCTTTGTCATATTGCCCGTCTGAACGGTGAATTGATAGGGGTGATAGTTTCCAAGATGGAACCACATAGGGATGTGAGGATGAGGGGCTATATCGGTATGCTTGCAGTTAAGAAGGAACACCGAGGTCATGGGATTGCTAAGAACCTTGTTCGCGGCTCTATTGATGACATGATCCAAAAGGGATGCGATGAGATCATGCTGGAGACTGAGGTCGTCAATAAACCGGCAATTGCACTATACGAGCACATGGGTTTCATACGGAGCAAGAGACTCTACAGATACTACCTGAACCATCATGATGCATATAGACTTATCCTCCCAATAACTGAAAAGTCTCTCCTTCGTTCTCAGTTCCTCGAGCCGTTGGAAGGACTTGCACAGGATGCCCCTATTCTCTGACGAATGCTTATGAATGTACAAAATGCCTTTTTTTCGATCCTTTATTACTATTTTGTATTGAAGCCAGCCATTACTTATTCCTCGTCCTCAAACTTTGGAGCCAAGTAGAAACGGAGGTAACCGCTTGGTAACTTGTATTCGAACAAAGCTGGGGTCTTATCCGCCAACTTAACAGTGATAGAAGTAGAAAGACCAGAACCCTTGATGACATCTAAGAGGTACTTCAAACCAAAGGTCAAGTTAACAGGCTTATTCAATTCGACTTTAACAGCTGTCTCTGGCTTCTCGACGTCGGTAAATGGCTTCACTATGACAGAACCGGAACCTATATCACCATCAGCCTCGAATTTAACAGTATCCTTAGTGACTAAGATCGTCAAAGAGTCGGAGAGCTGAGATAAGTCTCTGGTTATCTTTTGGAAGTCCGTGGATGGCAAAAACACGACAGAGTCGTAATCCATGTCATCAATGTCAAGGAAATCAGATTCGATATCCATCAATTTAAGAGAGTATTCAGAGATTCTATCCTTCTGAGTATCTTCAAATACAACGAGAACTTTATCAGGAGAGTCTTCAGCGATCAATGTCAAAGAGTCAGAGTTGTTTCCACACTTCAATACCTTAGCAAGGGATGTAAGATCGATACCCAATGTAATATTACGGTCACATCTGTAAGTGGAGAAAGTGTCTTCACCAATGAGCAACGAAACCAGAAGGACACGGGAGTCGTCCACAGCCTGCACAGTGATACCGTGCTCTGTGCAGTTGAAGTTACACAATTGCACGGTGTCTTTGAAAGAGTCAACAATCTGAAATGGTTAGTACATCGCATTGCGAGAAAGGATAGTTTCAGCTAACATACCTTCTTAAAAAAAGCAGCTTCCTCGAATTTAGCCTCAAGCATTGTTTGTGATTATGGATATATTGTACCTCGTTAAGGCAGACAGAACAGAAGAACAGGAGAACCTTTTTTTTTTCAAAAGAGGACGCGTTTCTGACCTCGATGGCGAACAGCACTTACGCGTTTTCGTGTTTGCTGGAAGTGCTCTTAACAATCTGCTTATTCATCTATTATATAATACAGTGATCGTTAAGTCTACGCCTTTTGTTGCTCCGAGCCTTAGGAAAACTCTGTGTAGTATCAAATCACACAGGAGAGTGTTGGATCTGGGATTTCTTTAATTTGCACTTGTTTGACGTTTAAACCGATCTGATAAAACACAATGAGTGAGACAAAGATCTCAGAGAAGGAAGCAATGGGGTTTATCAAGTATGTCCTTGTGAGATATGAGCCAACAAAAGCCATCCTGCTAACAAGATAGTACAGTGCCTTTACAGACAAAGTTAAGAACCGTCCACAACCGTATGTTCCAGAAGAGGGTTACATAGACGGAGAGAGGACGAATCGTGGTAACAAACTGAAAGTAGGTGCAACACTGGTACATCGGGATCGTCTTGATGGTTATAACAACGACATTGAGGCTGTTGAAACGGTGGATTACAACAGAGCTCGCCGTACAGTTTTTAAGCGAAGAAGGCTTGACGCTTATAACTTCGAGGACCCGGAGTATGAAGGTGATGAAGGTGATCCATACCTCGATATCGATATCCAAGAAGTTTTGAAACCGATCTCACACCCAAGTGAACTCAGTAATAGGGAGAGCATTTCTAAGACGTATACAAGCAAGATCCTTCAACATTATGCAAATCAATCTGTTGAAGTCATTGAAAAGGAGCAAGAGACAGTTTGCAAGCTCGCGGCCCTCTTGGATTTCTTCCTTGGTGAGGATGAACGAGATTTACTCGAGGCGGGCCTCGATTTGCCAGAGTATGATCATAACTTGGTATCCCAATCCAGCTCCAGTGACTCTAATACTGCTACTGCTGCGGAGGAGATAGATTTGGACAAGCGTGTCACAAGAAAATCCATATCACAAGAGGCAGACCCATTCTTTGCACTTCCTCGCTTCAAGTTTGACCCGGACCAAGGGCTACCACCGAACGTTGCTGAAGAAGCTCGTCAACTTTCACAATTGGCGCTCCAGAGAACAGAAGGATTTATCAGATCGTTGAGAAGTGTGAGAAACGGTCTTATAAGGGCTCAAATGGTGAAGGAAAAACTCTACGCTTGGGGAAGAGAGATGAACAATGACCCAGATGAGAGTGATATATATGTCGCCGAGAAAGAGGCCGCTGCTAAGGCTGCTATTGCTGAAAAGGAGGCTAAGGCTCTCTTGGAACAGAGCACATCTGAATCTTCTAGTTCCAAAGCGACACCGCAACCTACAGGAAGAAGAAGAGGAAGAAGAAGCTAAACTCTGTATGATAGTCATAAAAGCACACAGCTCACCAACCATTTGTAGACTCATCGAGCACTTTAACAAGCGCTGGTGTTGGTTCTGGAGTAGTAACTTTGAAGAATGGCACGACACTATGTTTAACAACGTTATCGAATAGCTCGAAGATCAAATCCTTCAGATCTTCACCGGTCTGTTTAAAATCTGGGAAGGCATTCACCTCCAAAAGTTGAACATTAAGAGATTCATCAATGATGAAATCCAAACCATAGATCTCGAAAGCATTCTTCAACGGCTGGAAATTCATCTTGTCAACACTGACAGCAGCTCTAAATACTTCACCAACAACTTCACATATCTGTGAAAAGATCTGCTCTTTCTGTCCACTGCTCAATCCCTTCAAATCTTTGAACTCCACAACACTATTATTTCCAGTTGCAGCCTCACCCTGTAGACAAGTATTGGTTAAATGGCCAAACATGTTGATTTCTTCGTCCACCTCCACTGGTTTTTGGAATTCGCTGGCAGCGAACAACGTGAGAATCCTGTTATAGACCGTGACTTCAATACTGCCATTTGCCAGGACATACACTCTGAAATGGAACTTCTTATTGTTGTACTCTTCTAATAAAAGTGGCTTTTCCATGTACTCTTGGATGACGAAATGCCTTAGCTGGGATGTGATAACACCATGATTCTCCTCAGCAGCATCTTCACCTTCATCATCAGTAGGCAATTCTTCAAAAGAGTCAAAAATGGCCTGTAATTGCGGGACAGTACGGAAGAGACGAATACCTTGACCACGGTCAGACATGGATGGTTTCAAGATCCATGCCTTATTACCTTTCTCGATCTCCATACGCAGTTCATACGCTTCATCAAGAGAATCCTCCAAGAATTCAGCGTAGTCCACTTCCAGTTGGAATGTTTCCGGGAATGCATTATTCAAGATAGAACCTGGATGCTTGATGACATAGGAATGTATTGTATGAGCCAAGTAGTGCTTTCTAATGAGAGCCTTACGATATACGTATGAATTGACAAAGTAATCCGACGAAGCGAACAACCTATCAAAGTCCAATTGCTCATATTCACCGTATTGGAAGGTTTTACCCTGGATTGATGAAGTGAATGGAATATCTGGGACATATTTCTTCAACGACTGATATAACGCAGGATAGATATATGAGTGTGAGTCAATTGAGAGATATATGGATTCAGTATCCTTGAGAGAAAGGTGAGAGATATCGCTAGCCGTTGTCAGTAACCTGTTATCATACGAAAATCCAGCGCATGTATTGTTCTTGAGTATTTTAAACACTTACTCTAATCTGATTTCACCAGAGGTTTCGACGCTCTTGAAAATTGCCTTCAATGGCGAGACACTGTTATTGCTTGTTAGTACTGACAAACGTGATGGACCAAAGTCAAAAAAAAGACATACCTCACGTTACCCCGTTGAAGGACAATCCCGTCATTATGTTCACCTCTAGCTTCACTGGCAACGATCGTTTTATGAACCTCATGGAAGTCAGGTCTCCATTTGAACACAAATTTGCTTTCTGTACCATCAACGATATCTTCTTCACGAGCCTGCCTCTCCTCCATATGGAACAAAGAACTCCATCTGTTCTCAAAGATTGGCGCATATTCGATCTTTGTGACGCCGAACTTTAACTTTGGATTCAGAGGAATGTTCACAGCATAGAGATCGACATCCTTGTTCCAGTTGTTATACAGGTACTCGATGAGCTTGACAGCTATTAGACTGGCCTCATCCACAACAACCTTTTGCTCTGGAGTCATCTCTCTGGTTTCGAAGGCATAACTCAATGCCACGGCAGGGATATTACTGAGGGCACCTTCCATTGCGGCACCAACAGTACCTGAAGAAGTTGAGTACACAGCCGTAGTATTTCTACCAAAATTTGGACCAGAGATAACTAGATCGACCGGGCCTTTCTCATTGTAGAGATGATGAACACCAATATCGGCGCACGAAGCTGGAGTACCATCAATCAAGGCCCATTCTTGGTACTTAGATCTCAACTCAGACTGTGGCTCATCAAATGGTCCTAGATAGGTGTTTTCACCTTCAGCATTTGGATAGATGAAAGTAGCACTTAGATCGCGACCTGCAAAATGGGCCTTACCGATCCATGAACGTTGTGTATGTGGGACGACGATGGAAAGAGACCAATTTGTATGTTCGAGGATAGCTTCCACGAAGGACTTGATATATGGGGAAGCCGCATCGGACAGCGGACCGTCATCATTAGTGAGCTGTCGTTACATGTCAATAAACAGAAGCAATTATATCATCAAAAAACAGCTGAGACTTACCAGCACGTGCATTCTTGGAGAGATTTCAGCACTATGGTTTTTGATCCTTGTCAATTGGATGTGATGTGTGATGTGCTGGATCCTAAAATTTTCGACCGGGAGAAAAGCCCCAAACCCGCCCATCACCAACCTTGAAGAGCCACATCAGTGGAACGCATCTCCCCACGCTGGACTAGAAGATCCTTTCACACGATGTCGTTTATGCTCAACAACATGATGAACAACATGGAGGCTGATCCTGAAAAGGTGAAGCTTGCCACCATACAGTTCGAAGCGATGAACACCACATTCAATACGTAAGTTATCTACTCTCCCACATGAATCGACCCAGCAGATGGGGTGGCTAACTAACACCGATCCTAGGATGCTCAGGACATGCGGAAAGAAGTGCATACCCGATGAATACGGTGAAGCAGAGTTGAATAAAGGTGAAAGTGTATGCCTGGATAGGTGTGTTGCAAAGTACTTCAAAGCCAACCTTGCAATGGGAAGAGTAAGTTCCAATCTCGTCAATCTACACCGGAAACATACTAACAGTAAAAAAAACAGTACGTACAGTCCGAAGGTTTTACTCCAGAGAATATGACACACTATGACAAGTTCAGAAAACAGTGACCCCATTCTTTCTGTTTTCCTGCCTTTCTGTCTCTCTCTGTACATACATAAGGATGAAATCCACATCAGGAAAGGTTATGAAGCCACTTTAAGTTACCCTGCCTTCCTCGTAGTGACATCTCGGTTACCCGCCCGAGTTCGCGCTAACAAATTTTCTTCACCATATAGAAAATCGCCCACAGCATAGGGAGAACCCACCTTCCACTTAGTAGAGCCCATAGTTAAGGGAAATTGTATGTGAGTACTGAGAATGCGGCGGCAGAGACACAGTCGCGAACAACAACAACAGCGCGGCCCGCACAACAACAACACTTCGAAGGGTGAGGGAAACGGAATTGCTAGGGGGAGTCAATGCAGTCAGAGCTTTATAATCCAACCCCTGAAGGCTACTTGTTTATGGGGTTGTCTGTGTATTACCAATTGACATAGCATTGGTTATGACGGCGATGGGAGGGTCTGGCGCGCACAGCGCGAACGCTCACGATACTGGGAATCTTCAGGTCGAATCATATTGACACATTGACCTCTGGCTTCCCTTTTATTTTTACACGTTTACCTTTCTACGCCCCCCTTAAGCCAATCGGTTCCCATCTGCTGACTCCTTCCCTCTCTGGCCTTCGCTGTAGTGTGGGGCCCAGGCCTTTGGGCGGGTTGTTGATGTTTTTTTTTTCGTGGAAGTTCGCGAGGTCTATCCTGTCGGGAAGGGGGGTTGCCCGGACGACGCGGTGGGCTTGTTTATTGTTGACACTACACGGTGGTGGACCTTAGAAAAACTGTGTGCTCTCTTTCGTCGTCTTCATAACAATAACAATAACAATAACAATAGGAACAACTGACTAACACCAATAATATAGAAAACAATGTCCGGTGCCCAGAGAAAGCCAAAAGCTCAAAGAAAGAAAAAAGGTGAGTCGAATGGTTTCTTCCTACACACAGACTCCTGTTGTGGAGTAGGATGTTTTTGATTGATCTCCCGTTTTACCTCATACTAACGCGCACCGACAGATCCAAACGCTCCAAAGCGTTCCCTTTCTGCCTACATGTTCTTTGCTAACGAGAACAGAGACATTGTCCGTGCTGAGAACCCAGGTATCTCCTTTGGTGGTGTCGGTAAGCTTCTCGGTGAGAAGTGGAAAGCTTTGACCGGTGATGAGAAGTCTCCATACGAGGCTAAGGCTGAGGCTGACAAGAAGAGATACGAGCAAGAAAAGGCCAGCTACCAAGCTCAGCAACATGAGTAGATCTATTGTGACTGGCGTTCCAAACCTCCTATGATCGGCTTAGCCTGTTGTCTTGTTTTATGTTCTCCCTCAGAGGGTCTTGCTACGAGGATTTTATTTTATTTTTTTTTGTTCCGTCTCTCTTTTTTGTACCAGTTGTTGTATCATATGCTTTGATTCTTATCAGTCTATTTAGTTGTAGTGGCTTCTTTTTTTTTGTACCCGGGGTGGTTATGTCTTGGATGATTGTGCCGTGGTGCATTTCTGCAAGTTTGTGTAAACAAACACGGATACTACGTCTTGTCAGCAGGGTCCACCAAAACCTGGCGGAAGCTACAGTCACTCCAAGAGACAGTTAATATATTTATATAACATGATAAATCTGATCATTCATCACTCTCTTCTGAGTTGTGACATCCGTAACCAAATTTCCTCACACAACAGTTCAGCCAATCCTGGTTGAACCCTCTCAGTATTGATCAACATCTTCAGTAAAGCTGAAACGGCAAGCTTGGTATCTGGAGTCCTTGCTCTATGATGTACCCTCTTGAAACAATGTATCATAACTTTATTCAAGTAATCGACAGGATTCTCTTCAGTTGCTTTCACTGGAGGTGCCACAGAAGGACGCGGCGCGGAGGATGCCAGGGGTTGTTGAACAATAACTGCCGGCTTGATTGGACACACCTCTGGGATCGTGATCTCTAATCCGCTTGTTTCAATAACAGAATGATCCATTTCAAACACTTGCGAACTCTCTGGAAGCTCTGATCTTTGAATAACAGAGTTATTCCCATCATCATCTTCAATCTGGCAATCTTGAAGTTCAGGCGATGTCATGTCGGTTTCAGTGGAGTTTATTATTGGACTGGTATCGGTCTCAGGTGAATGTTCATTCGATGTTTCACCAGGCGACAAATACTTGTAGAGATCTCCAGCATCGTCAGTATAGCCAAGCGGGGAATTCCCATCTCTTTGAGTAAAGTTCCACTTCAAACTGGCCAGACTTTGTGTATAAAGCTTGTTGCTCAAATTATAGCGTGGCCTCTTCATTCGAGGCCTATTCTCTGCCATCCAGTCATTCTTAGCTCGAATTAAAGGTACCAATGGGAAACTTCTGCGCCACGTTCTTATGAATTTGGTTTTTAACAACACAGACGCACATGGCCTGTTCCTTGGATTCTTGAGAAGACAAAACTTCACAAATTCTTTAAGGTACTCACTATGATTTGAGCCACTCAACACTGGTGAAGGGTTCTTTGGAATTTGGAACAAAACCTTCATTGGTTCGAGCTCAGCATATGGCGGAGCACCAGTGATCAACTCTATAGTTGTGATACCCAAAGACCATATATCAACCTTTTCATCGTAACCTGATTTGCGAGTGATGATCTCAGGCGCCATCCAGAAGGGAGTACCGACAAAGGTATCCTTACGAACATGAGTCAGTGTGATCTGTCCAGAAACACCAAAATCCGCAAGCTTAACGTCACCACTTTCCGTCAAAAGGATATTAGCAGCTTTAATATCACGATGTACTTTCTTCTCTTGATGCAAGTACTCCAAACCTTTCAACGTCTCTCTAATGATGAAACTAGTCACCTCTTCACTCAACTGCTTATGGCATTTCAATAGATCGGCACAGGAACCACCACCACAGTACTCCATGACGATCCACATGCTCACATCGCTTACAAAGGTATGATAGTACTGTGTGATATACTTGGACCTCATTTGAGACAAAAAAGAAATTTCTTGGACAAGGACATTAATCTCATCATCGGTCTGCTCAAGGTTCACAACTTTAATAGCCACAGTTTGCGAAGTGTCCCTTTCAACAGCACGGTAAACATCACCAAAGTTCCCACGTCCAATGCACTCTTGTATAGAATATAACTCCGAAGGATCTGTACTAGCTGAACCCATCGTCCTCCGGTATCAAATGTATGCTATGGAAGCAAAATGTTAAAAGAAAAATCACACAAGGGTATATAATATAAGCACTGAAATGCAAAAGATCAAAGAAGCACAGCAAATTATGGAAAGAAATGCTTGTGAAACTGTATAGTTGATGTTCCTGAGCCTTTCTAAACGGTTGAAGGTAAGACTCCAGCCACAAAACATTGAAGCACCAATCACAAAACCACCAGTCACCATAGAAACCACAAAACCGAATGTGGTCATCATGGAGGGGGGGGGTGACGAGCTCAGTGATTTGATTTGAGCAACATCTTGAAACGACTGGTTCTCTTAGACTTCGTATCTAACGTTTTGTGTTTGTCGTCCTTCTTACCCAGCATGGATTGCGATCTCATGATGAGTTTGCCAGTATGAGACTGTTTGCGCGGTTTCTCTTCCACACCTTGACTTGGAATATTAGGCTGAGACAGTCTTGGAGGAATCTTTGAGGCCCAGAACAGCTTCTGATCTTTGTTGAGCTCTAGCACAGGCGCAACTTCATCGCCAATAGGTGTATTATTTAACACCAAGATCTGAGAAACATCAAAGATCGGTTCAGCAGGGGTTCCATGACAGTGGGTTAAGGAATATTCAAACAGTGTGATCTCTTTCTTTTCACCGCGAACCTCTTTGATCACAATCATTGAAGTATTAGCACCATATGCTAGAGCCTTTTGAACAAGGGGAACATTAGCAGAATGAACCGCCTTTATAAGGGCATCATTAGCATTAAAAGATGGTTCTGCCAGCAAGAAGAGCTTCTTTACATATTTATCAGTGATGTACTTTCTCCTATTTTCATCAGAACAATCAGGTTTGATCTTCGTTCCATTCTCCAAGTACGCATTGACAAATTTGTTAGAGACGTGATATAATAACTCATTCATTTCCTTTGTAGCAAACACCTTATCATCCAAAGTTAACGATCTGATCTTAGATACATGTGAACCTAGAGATCGATGAACCCCTGAGCAAGATATGCATACGACTACCAATAGGTTCAAAGAGATCCATTCCACGTCGGCAGTCCCGCCACAATCACAACATACTCTATTTGACGCATCCACATCCTGAACAATCACCAATGGAGAGGAGGGGACGTCATCAGTGATCTCAAGACTCACGATGTTGGCGTTAGGCAGACGTGACATTGTGTCGGTAGATTTTTTCGGCACATTTAGTTGTTGGTTATACTGGTTGTCATTGGCTTTTAAACCAGCACCCTTGATCAGGGCTTGGACCCAGCTATCACGCTCAGCCTCACTGTTTAGTTGGAACAACCTCTTAACGTTTTTTGGAGTGATAATCTCTATGCAGTATCGGCGGTCTTTCAACGTGTCGAGGTTCTTAATGCATGCAAATGTGATATCTATCGGAGCATTCCTTAGTTTATGGGGGTTCTTGTAGTCGACATATTCAGAGAGAAAATTATCACTCAGTGATATGAGCTGCTTATGCCACCCGCTTTTGCCACGGCCTCCCAGGGTATAAAAGACACCAGACTTGGACAACTCTTTATCTCTACGTTCCGTAGTCATTGATGATCTGGGATCTCTATATGTGTGGAATGAAACACGGTTCTTCTGCTTTTTATCAACGGCAATTGGAATTGATTGTGATGGTGATGGTGATGGTTCTATGGAAGGGTTCACAAGGGCATTACGCAGTCCCTGCTGCTGACTTCGATATTGCTCGTGGTTTTCGTAGAGGAATGTTGCCCTAGAAAGATTTAACTTGAGGGAGGTCGCGGCTGTGTTTATGTCACCCCTGAAATACTCTGATAGAGAGAACAACAACTTGCGCATCGCATACCCGGTTGTAAACTCATTGAGGTATTGGAAGTAGTCAAATCTGGCAAGCTCAAAATCGTGGCGCATTTGTGTGGTCTCCTCTTCGTTCGCCTCCTGTGAAAATGAGTAGAACTGTGATGCCAGGTCATGAAAATGTCTCTGCTTAGATGAAAGGCTCCCTAAATCAGAGTTGTAGATATTAATCAGAGGCATTGTGATACTCTTGGCAATCTTGTTTGACTCCTGTATGTCCCGTGTTGATTGTTCTGTGAAATGTAGTATGATTTCATTCACCAAATCTGTGATAAGGTCATTACCAACAGCAGAACCGAATTGCGAGAGATTGAAGAGCTGAGAGGACATGCTAGATCGGATAAGAGCAATGTTTCTTGTTGCCTCATCTAGGGCTTGTGATTTCTTTATTAAGAACTTCAAATATGACTTCAATTGTGATAGATTGAGCTCAAGCTCTGAAAGACCTCTCCTAAACTTTAGATCATCATCAGGCAAGGCAGGTGGCACATCTTTCTCATTGTATTGATTTTCTCTGTCAGTATCTTGTGCATCATGTTCCAGGAATATAGAAGTTGTAAACAGCTCGTCTGCGGATTGGAGCAACGAGATATAGCATTTTCCTTCAATTTTCATGCCCTGGAGGTCAAAACAGGCTTTGAGGCTTCTCTTATCATTCTTCATATCACTCAGCTCATCACTCATTTCTCTCAGAGAGCGAGATTTGTGTACACTCCACTCAACAGGTTCTTCCAAAACAACTTTGTGCTGATCGCTTGACACTTTCAGTATCACATCTTCATCATAACCTCTCAGTTCGTAGTCCTGTGACGCTAATGACAGCTCAATATACACTTTTTCGGTACTCCTGCAGTTCAGGAGGAAAGGAAATTCTCTTGGACTTGTGTTTTGTGTAAACTTCGCTAGTGGTGTTGACTCAATTATCAGTTCATCGTCTTCAGCACTCCGTATCACCTTCTTCTCAACATCCTCATAAATGGATCGTATGGTGATCTTGTCGAACCCAATACCATTTCTAAGAAAGATAGGATTTCTGTATCGTAAGTCTTCTATGCTGGTAATTTGTCCCATTTTCGGTATCAACCTTTTCGTGATGCAAGAACTTTATAGAACTACCACCGATCCCTTCCCTAAACCTATTTCAGACCTCTAGAAGAGTAGAGTGAACTATCTCCTTGCCCTCAGACTGAATTTGGAAAAGGGTCAAATGACGATACGCTTGCCAAATGCTATTTTGAGCTTTCCTTATTGACAGTTTTTTTTCAGCAGTTTTGATTTAGCGCATAACAGTTATGCAAGACAGGTTCTAGAGCTTGAGACCTGTGCTTTCAGGAGATCAGTTCAACCATTCATACGACGAACAGTGCCAAATATGACTGAAATTATTGGGCTCAAGGAAAAGATAACAGGCCTCTGTTAACTGAAGGTGAATTCTTTTCAGGATGTCTAGAACAGGGTGGCAAGGTCAATACCGCCTCTCCGACTATTTATGTCAGGTACCACACCTCTGTCAGCCGGACATTCTAAATGTTTCACAGGAGGATGTCAGCCCTCCATGACGTTTCTGGGAAGTATGAGTACTGATACCTTTTCTTTCCAGACAAATAACCTAACACCTATGAAATAAAGATAGAAATCAAAAGCAGTTTCAAATTTTCTACCTTTTATGGCTTCTATAATTCAAATTGTACTGGATTGATTGTTTGTGTCACTTTCTTTACCAAACTGGGGCAGGAGTTACTCAAGATATCCTCAATCTGTGAGGGTGTGATTTCACTGCCGCAGTAAAAATTATAAATTTCGTGGTATCTATTAAATCGGCACGTTATAATATTTAGTCACTATATATTTCTGAATAGACCTCATTATTCATGGCGAGTAGGTAAAGATACGGCACCATCTTGAGAAAAAAATTGTCAAATCCCTAATATTCAAAGTTCACTCTCAGAAGACATGTCGTATGTCATATATCATTTTACAGTAAAACCCATCATTATACATATTATATAGGGAGTTGTCTAACTCTCGTGCACATTATGAGAACTATCGTTACGTAACAAATTTTGGAGAAGCTGCGCGATGACCTCCTAGGGGTCCAAAAGTTACCCGGCTATCACGAGGAAAATTCCTGGAACGGCACATGAGCTATTTTTGGCCAGAGAAAATTCCAGATAAAATTTCTTTTTATGGAGCAGGCGGCGGGGCCAAAAAGAAAATATACGTCGTAACCATCTGTTCGATACCGTTGGTCCAAAGAGACACAGAAGGTTGCAATGAGAGAGGAGGGGGGGTTTGTAGGTAGATGTTAGAACAGTCGATAGTTATGTACACTCAGGTGAATTCACCGCTCTCAATTTCCCGCTTATCTCAATTCCAATCCTATTTAGCCGCCGACGCCCTCTTTCAGAGTGGTGTGATAAGACAAGACATAAAACGATAAACAGCTCGCCATCTAGCATCCGAGAGAAAATCAAAAGGTGCTTCGAACCTACTTCGAACCTACATTATCAATAATGAATATATACTTCCCTTTATTCGTATTATGGAAAGAATAGCCCATGAAACACCGTTGATATGAACAAAAAAACACCAAATAGAAAAGACGATAGAAAAAAATTAGCAGCCAAAAATGCTTTGTATTATAACAATATTAAGACACTTAGTCTGATAGGAAAGAGTTCTTTTTGTTGTGTTTTCAATCAACTTAGAAAAGGAAAGCAACACCAGCGGCAACAGCAGCACCGAAGACACCAGCACCCATAGCGTTGGAAGCAGCAGCACCAGTGGAGACAGAGGTGCCGTTGGTTTTGTTGGAAGAGTTAGCAGCTTGGACAGCAACAACAGAAGCGAGAGCAGCGACAACAGTCTTGAATTGCATTGTATAGTTCTATTTGGATAAGAGAAAGAAAACTGTGTGTGATAAAGAATTTAAAATTGAGAGGGTGGTACCCGTCCTTTTATATGTTTCCCGGCTCAGAGACATGGGGCAGTGTGATGCACGAGAAAAATTTGCGTTGCTAGCGCGCCACCGATTAGGAGTCAGCATTACCCAATTCGGAAGTATAAATGCTGCAAGATGGGGGCCGAAGGGACTGGCCAAAATTTGATGATGAGGATGGCGTTGAACCTTAAGAGTCTTCCTCTAGAGGGAGGAGGTAGCTATTCTATGGTGATCGATATATCAGAGCAACGGTATGCTTTGATAAAGCGTATACTTTTTTGTATTCATGCTCGTATCTTGAGAAGAATCATTCAAAATTTTCCACTCCATAACAAGAATGTGCGTCATTATAAAATACGTGATTGTCTGGAATTTGAAGTTGGCTTGGAATCATAAAAAGATGCGCCGTGAGCCCCCTCACCACCTGTATATACTCAAAAAAAAGTATTGATTACACCTCAACCGCATATTCCCATGGTGGGTGAGTCAGGAAGAATGCGGCAGTTTTATCAACCACCACATCACAAGACACTGCTTTATAAGACGCACCATGATGGGCCTCATGAGAGCGCCATATACTGCGTGGAATAATTTCCTTATGAGCTTTATCAAACATAAGACAGAATTTAATATAGTGAAAGATATTCCTAGCCAAGAGATAACTCATCCATTCTACTGGAGACTAATCGCTAAAACAGCGAACCCTTATTAGTTTGACGTTCGTGGCCGACCCATAAATCTGACAGTGCTAGACCTCGCCGGGTCCAGAACATAGTTCAAACCCAATTTGGAAAGCCAGAACAGCATTTTCGGTAATCAAGGGGCTGACAGTCTCGTAGGCGGGTCTATGTTGGTCTGCGACTGTGCATACATTGGTCTAGGATAGATATAATAGACTCGCGTTCGAATATATCAATATGAAAGCATATCTGCGTTTACAAAAGTGAAGGTATATGAAAGCTCTATGTGATTCGAGTTTTGAAACTGACAGAGGAGGAAGATGACTATCTCTAGTGCCATCTCGTAGATACGGCCACAAAGCGGCCCAACCATATTTTGATATTCCTTTCATGTTCATTAGTACAACGAGCAACCAACACTTGTATGAAAAATCAAAGAGGGCGGATAGATGTCAGAATTGCTGCCGCTTGTGAATGTCCTGAAAATCAGTAGGTTGCTATAACTCGCAGTAAATTGGTTGCATGCACGCGATATCCATACGCCAAGATAAGCCTGTTGAAAATTCTACGTGGAATAGGGGGGGGGGCCAGGCGCACTGAAACACGAAACTCGAGATACGAGACACGAAACACGAGACACGAAACACGACAACTCTTCAAACCTTCGAAATTTCTGCTGCATGAAAGGTTGTCACAATAAACCTAATGTACCACAGCTGGATAGGAGATTACAGACCTTGGGATTTTTCTGTTAGACAACTACCGCAGCTCCATTTACCTGATGGGCCAAGATTATTCACCTCCACGATCGGCGAATCAATAAGAGAATACCGTCTTATACAATCGCAGGAAATGAGCACTGGTAGATGTATATTCTCATAATCTGAATGACCGGATTCTATCACAACAGTTCCCTATAGTTCGAGTTGTTTAGCGAGCCGGATTAAATGTGAATCTTAATTAGTCACTCCGTCGAGAAGCCACGACGTTCTATCTGAAGGAAGTCACCCACTGTGAGCAGTCTGGTCGTGTTCTGAGATCCATGTTCATCTTCATCTAGATACTGAATACTTATTGAGGGCTGTAAGCCCAAAGCTTGGAGAGGGCTGTATTGTCTTCGAACTACGCCTGTCCCCAAGTTGACACGTAAAGGCACCATCGATAGAGGTACATAGAAGTACAATCTAGATAAAAAAAAGGTTGGCATGAAGAAGATTCATTCACTGTTTACTATGCTTTTATCGTCTGTGGCGGTCCAGACATGGCATTCCTCTAGATAAGAGGCACAATAGTTCGGGAACTGAAGAAAATTGCCCTAAGGGAACAGTATTCCATATTGTAGTAAAGAGCAGGGGAAGATCCAAGCCCGAGTAGGTGTATCTTTTTTCTTTTGGAAATTTGATATTATATTTTTTAGCGACCGGCATCTCCAATGTGTGATCTCTGTAAGTGTCATGCTCAACTGCTTAACTAGCCGCAGTGCAGAATAGAATGTTATTCAAGTGAGACTGGCAATCTGATCGACTACGGAGGTTATAATTGGAAAACAGGGCCGATGAACGGATTTACTTGCAATCAATAAGCTTCCGGAAGAACAGATGCAAGTCCATGTGATCAGTTTGACACCCTTCAAAAAGTATGAAGGTTCAGCCGATCGGCGTGTTCCAAACATTCGAGTTTGATAATAACAATTTTCGAAAAGAAGATGGTTGTGTAGTGTAGTGGTTATCACTGTTGATTCTGATTCAACTAACCCCGGTTCGAATCCGGGCACGACCTTTTTTTTTGACGGCGTTCTCCGCCCCACTGGCTCCTTTGGTAGCGGCAGCACAAGCTGCATGATGTACTTATCTTAACAAGCAATCGTTGGGGTTTAACAATATTTTTCCTTGTTCTTTCCTCTTCCATACGCTCTCAAACCTTTTTTACAAGAGCTCATTCGAAAATGCACGCTAAGGATTGGTTTCTTGTCTTCATTGCCTTCTTCCTTCCACCTGTGACTGTCTTTATCAAACGTGGTCTTTCTGTTGATTGTAAGTGTTGAACATCTAACGCTTTGATTCGGTATCTCACGTTTTGCAGGTTTACTAACCGCCATCTCAAGTCTGGATAAATATTCTTCTATTCCTCCTTGGTTTCTTCCCCGGTTTGGTTCATGCCCTCTACATCATCTCTCAGTATCCTTATGATGAGAGTTCTTCCTACCAAGGAATCACATATCCAGGCGCACAGGGGGCCCCTAATTATGGTTCCGTCTGAGATGATAATATTTCACGAGGAAATGGTACCGGAAGACTTAGCCTAAAGATATACAATCTTTAGTCACTTTTATGATAATGCTTCCCTCAATTTACAGTTGTAGGCAATATATCGGCTAGGACAGTCGGATTCTCCATCAAAGTAAATTATTCATTAACTAATATAATACGTCAGAGTAGATTTTCTAACAATGTTACCGAACCCGCTATTGTGAGTCCTACCCATGATATGCCCGTAGGACATCAGGATCACAAAGAGATACCCTCCAGCAATGTCAAAGTCCATGGTGATCTACCAAATAGTGAGCTGCAGAACGCAGTGTCACAGAGTAGCCGAAGACTTTGACAAGAGAAATATCACAAAGTCAGACACAACATAGTCCTCTATAAGTTACCAGTGTCTAACAAAACGTGAGACAAGCGGTAGAGAGAAAACCATGCCACCCCCCAGAAAGGAGTAGGGTCAGACCAGCGGGCTGAAGTTTTTCAATCTTCGCATAAAGACACATCAAGACGACGTATGGCCCCTAAAATAGAAAGCTAGTCGTTTGACTTAAGACATGCGGTACTTCACACCTTTGTCGGACACGACTTCAAATAATTCCATCATATTTCACCGGGTTAGCACCATATCTACAGCCTAGAACACGGATGAAATCGTGTATTAGCTGTAAAATGTAACTATTTGGTTTGGAATCCAATTGTTGTCAGAGGGGAAAGAAAATTCGAAATTTTCAGACGCCAGGGAAATTAGCTTCTTAGTTACCCGACGAATATTGGCAGACGTTTACCAGGAACAGCTAGCTGCACCTCAACTACGAATGAATTCTTTGAAATGAATTGTGTTTGTTCTCTTTTATGTATCCTCATATGTGTATACCAGTACCCATGGGTGAAGAACCCCTCACAAGAAAGTGAAAAAAAAATCTTTATATAATGCAAAAATACTCAAACTCAAAACAACCTAAAACACCCTAAACCTGATAAAACAAACAAACAAACGTAGCAGCAGCAGCATAGTAATAGTAGTGTACAAATAGAGATCTGTAGTAAAAGTCCATCTCCTGAGTACTCATGACAGTTGGTCGGTGTCATAAAGTGGTATCGGAGTCATGGGAGATGGTATGCTCTCATCCATTGTCAGAAGTCACACGGGACTTAGTAAGAGCCGATCAAGCGGCCACGTTCCAAATCTTCAATGGTAGACTCAATAACATCATCATCATCATCATCTTCAACAAGTTCAATGGTGGCATACTTGATCAAGTCCCAGCGCTTCCAAAAAGCAGTGGCCTCATCCAAGTCGTTGGACTCAAGGTAGTCCTGAAGGTAGTACTTAGCCTTCAACAAGCGATCTTTCAAATGTTGAAGTTTGACGCTTCCTGGTTGACCTGACACTCTCTTAACTTCAAAGTCTGAATCATAATCAGTGATGTTGGTAGAAGCAGACTTATAACCATCGTCGTCGTCATCATCTTCAGCATCAGAAGTACCGATAGAAGCTGGTGTGGCTGGTTGGTAACAAATCTCACCGTTGTAAACTTCGTCCTCCGCATAGGATGTAGCATCACAATAACGTGCCCATGCTTCATCAATAGCACCCACCAAGTACTCAAAGCAACGATTTCTTGCAACCTTGTCACAATCCACGCTTCTCTTTATCTTACTCTTGGAGCCAGATGAAAGACCAGCTAGCGATTCACGATGGGCCCTCCAATTCTCCTGATCTGGAACAATCGCATTGACACGCTCCTCCTGTGTCGTCTCCTCCTCTTCTTCATTATCAACATCACTGTATTGAGAAACAGCAGTATTAAGCATATTATCTCTGAGTCCCACAGACAGTCTTCTCATTGAAGTGGCTCTCTGTCTGGCTCTTCTTTGATTGTTCACATAACCAGATTCACAATCTGAATCATCATCAGTCTCATCAGAACTCGTGTAACAGGCACCAACGGAAGCAGAGTTACGTCTGGTCCAAGACGGGGTCAGACATAGTCTCTTATTAGCACTGAAGGACACACCAGCTTCTTGTCCAGAACTCACAGACTTGCTGCGCTTTAGCGAATTCACATCAAAAGTAAGCGATGCCATTGTGGTTCCAACCAAAAAGTGCGAGAGCTCGAATTAGGAAACTTCTGCGAAAAAGCAAATTTGCGCAAGAAGAAACGGGTGGCGGCGAAAAGGACACGTAAAAAAGCTGAGCAGCACAGTAAAGGCGTCAGCAACAGATAGGAATCAGCCAAAGAAGAATAAACAATAACCCTCAAGAATGGATTATTTTATAGCTCAAAGTACTGTGTTCTGTTCTTATATTGTGGTTCTTGTAGTGCAAGCGGCGGCAAATATAAACTGTGTTCTTTGCTTGAAGTTTGCCCGAAGAAATCCCTTTTTTGCGCGAAAAGGCGTAAGTGTGATTTTCTGAAAATTGTGAGAGTTCGAAAGAAAAGCAAAAATTTGAGGTTTAAAAGAATTTTTCAAAATCGAACGGCGCAGCGGCCGTCCGCTATTCTGATTGGCCGAAAGGTTGGAAAAACCATGGCAACGCGGTAGGGTAACAATCAAATTGACCTTTTCTGGGCGGTAGACGCAGCACTGGTTGCTAGGGCGAAGCAGCCCATGAGGGTGGCAACGACAACAGTGCTGTGCAATATTATCGATCGTATGGGCATTTTTAAATAGACGTTTGTAGTTGAAATTTCTAAGGATTCCAGATGTATATCTGATATATGTGATGATAAGATTTGAAATCCATAGCTTTTCATTTACTATCTCAGATGGCCTCTTTTCTGAGGATTGCGGCCTCGTCGTCCACTTTTCAGATTTTGCCCCCTGTTTTTTTTTGCACAAGTGGACCCAAAGCAGTAATTCTCTGAAAAAGCGCAAAATCCTAAAATAGATGGGTTGGGTTGCCAGAACCGTTCGCAACACTAAGACATTTCGAGGCATCTATGGTTGGTTAAAGACTGGTAGATTATTCAGCCTTTTCAATGGAAAGTTGTTTAGTTTTTGGCCGGTGATTAAAATTAAACTTGTTCTACGTAGGACCTCAATTCGCTGCTTTCATCTGCCATGTTCCTGTCGTTCTTGACAGGTTTTGGCACTTCTTTCGTTGGCAGACCCGAACATGGATCTGCTTGAGCTCCCTCTACAGAAAAGTCTATATGACAATATTAGAATTCACCACTAGCGTCTGAAACTTAGAACCCATGAACGTTATCGTGTACGACATTGTGGATCAAAAAAATAGCTTGGTAGGCACTGTATAGCTCAATGACGAACCCCTTAAAGAGTGAAAGGTTAGTGGTGAAGAATTCATTCAGCGTAATGCTTTTACTTCTGCGTTCATCATCAAAAATCTTCAGAGCACCCATCGGATCCAAGAGCCTGATATGATCCACCAATTTTTTCGTGGGTTTCACAACGCGGATCACTTTCTTTCCCAGTGTCACCTGTTTGTTATAGTCCTGGTATGAACCCCAGAGATGATAGAAGATCTCTTCTAAAAGACTCTCATACGACTCGCTCAAAAATAGCCCTTTATGATAACCACCATTGGAATGAACAAGGTCCATGAGGGCGATGATCAACGTTTGATTGGTGAGTATATCATTGTAGAAGAAGTCATAGAATTGAAGACATATCATCGTATGTATTGCGCTCTTATCAACAAATTTCAATAATCTCATCTTACCAGCTTTGCTGGGCAATATCTTTCGAAGCCTCTTGATTGAATTGTCCATCCTCATGAGCGTATTGGCCTTCTGTGTACTGTCATCTTTGTGGATTTGCATGGCCATGGATGCAAGGGGCATAATCAGAGAAGGGGAGTCGAACAATGATTCTTCATAGGTTTCTTGAAACATCGTACCAATTAGAATTCTGAACGAATCAGTTCTTGCAAAAACTCCAACGATTCTCAATAACGAAATAACTATCTGCGGTTCGTTCAAATAGTCCCGTAATGCATTGACGAAGAGATCAAGCACAAACGTAGATTGACAATCTGAAGGATTGAGGTATTGTTCAGCAAAACCTTGAAGAATCAATGAATTTTCATATTTTCGTTGGTCATCAGGGATGATGATTCGTTCAAGTGCATGAGAAAGTAAGAACAAAACGTTGAAGTAATAAACGCTCTTGGAGTCATAGAACTCAATCAATGGGCTGAAGAACTTACTATTGAGAGACGTCATGAAGAGAACACGAATGGAATTATGCGTTGAAAATGACAATATGCTCAGAACAAAGGAGATATAGTTGTCGAAATGTAGCAAGGATTCTTGTTCACATTCAGCATAGATAAGCGAGCTGTCACTACAACAGACCTGATTGAAATTCAGGAGTAGCCCGGTGAGGATCAAATCAGGAAAATCACTTTCGATAATCCAATCTTCCAAAGACGGTGAAACCTCACTGATCAACATCACATGAAGAAGTGTATCTTTGGCGACTTCGGCAACGCCATCATCCATAAACAAGAATTCCTTAGCAAGTTCATAAACAGGGAAGCAGTTAGGCTTCAAGCGTTTGCAATGTATAAGGAACATTACATCAGGGTCTTTCAAGCAGTGTGTGAACCATTCATCTATCAACTCGGTCAATGTGAGGTAGTACTGTGTCAACTTAAGCACAAAGGATGAAATCTGAGCGATCTCGTCAGTGGAGAGCTGTCTAAAGTTGAGGCAGCTAAGTAGGAACACACCCATGATCTTACTTGTTCTTCTGATGACAGATTGAAATTCATCTGAGTAATTGTCGAACCTCCTGGTGATCTCAGAGAGAAGAAGTTCACAGATACCGATGAAATCTTTTGTGGAAGATCTTGGAAGAAGTGAAATATCTAGTCGAGCAAGGAGAAGGAGAACATCATGCTGGAAGAAGGCAAATATTTTATGTTCATCTGTCTCCAACAGTTTGTATATTTCATGGAATGTTTCTTTAAATTCGACAGAAAGTCGAGAACTCCTCTTGGGTACGTCTGTTAGTATGAACTCATGGGAGTTATTGATCAAAAAGGTATCTTCAAACGTTTGAGTAGAAATCCACAAAAATCTTGGTTAGATGTGCTAATTGAGCCTCAAAGGCGCCGTCACTGGGCTTATCCAAGTTGCGTCTCTTCTCTCTAAAGGCGAAGTATTTCTCTTTAATGTGTCCGGAACTTGGCCAAAAATCTGTTCCAAAAGCACCAGCGCTCATCAGAAGAGCTTTCTTGTCGTTCATAATTGAGGAAACTTCGAAATAATCCATTTGAGCCACTTTTGCAAGTCAGCTACTATTCAGGAAGTTCTAAAATTTAGGACATTGGTTACAGCATCTGCCTGTTTTTGTGTCAGATCTGCTCTGCCAAACTTTGCGTGTCAGCAGCCCAGCCGAATATGAAACAGACGAAACAGCGGGCGCGTCTTTCAAGTTTGATCTGAACTGTTTCATATTTACCATTGTCTTTTGGTTCGTGATTGCCCATAAGCATATAAAAAGCCACCATTTGAGACCTCTCTCGTTGTTTTGTCTTTTAACATTATCATCATGGTACAGAAGAAGCAGAGTTGCTGGAGCCACCAAAACGGTAGCGGACGGTCAAACAACAATCAGAGGCAATACCACTACCAACAACAGACTCTCCCCAATGATACCTTCCAGCAGATCCAATCTTTGAGATCCGTGCCTCCGTTAAATATCTGGACTGAGGTGACTACGAGCTCTCCTGTCACAATGGATGTGTCTCAAATGCACAGATCTATTACCGCTGTGAATGAGATGAAGAGACCACCGGCTATGTGTGGGTCGAGAAACGCAGGAGAAAGGGTGCTGAAGGTGCAAAACATAAAGCAGAACCCGGAGATATTCAAGGACAACGATTATACATCAAATTATATCCACACCGGTGAACTTCCAGTGAACTTTGTGCGTAACGTGAAGAACCCGGTTGAAGGCTATCCGAAGCTACAGAGATTGTTCCACCTTAAAGAGAACCAGATCGAGAAGTACAGCTCTGCTCCCTATGGTGCGCGTGTTGATATTGAGAACATTGTTCCAACTCTTAACAGATGGATTGTGAAGGATAAGCTCACTTTTGATGTGATAATGATTGGAGGACTCACAGAGAACCAGTTCATATACCCTTTGCTAACCCAAATTCCTCTTGAGCGCCTCTGCTCCAGACCTGGATTCCTCTTCATTTGGGCTTCTGCCCAGCAGATCAACGAACTAACAAGACTGCTAAATACAGATGGATGGGCGAAGAAGTTCAGAAGATCTGAGGAATTAGTGTTTGTGTCTGTGAAGAAAGATTCTCCGTATTATCCAACGAATATTTCCAAAGATGAGAATGCGATGTTTGAGAGTATTCAATGGCACTGTTGGATGTGTATCACTGGTACTGTGAGAAGATCTACCGACGGTCATTTGATCCATTGTAATGTTGATACGGACCTTAAGATTGAGAATGAAGAAGAAAATCCTAATCAAGTTGTTCCAAATCATATCTATAAAGTTGCAGAGTATTTCAGTTCAGCTACACGGAGACTACACATCATCCCTGCACGATCTGGGTTCAACCACCCTGTGCGCCCAAGACGTGGGTGGGTCATCATGAGTCCAGATATCCTTTTGGATAATTTCGAGCCAAGTCGATATAAGAATGAGATCTTGAACATTGGGTTGAACGTGCCGCAGGATCAAGACATCGAGAGTATACGTCCAAAGAGTCCCGTGCACCGCAATGTCCAACTGCATAACCAGAGGCAGATCACTACGCATTGAATTATAGCTAATGTATAGTTAATCCTTTCGAAACTAATTCGCCAGTTTATATGCCATTTAAAATGATCAGAGAACTAGGTCTCTTTCTTTTACTTCACTTGAACCAATTCTCAACACCTTCAGCAATTGGAGCCAAGAGGCCCTTTTGCTTTGGAATGTACTCAACTCTGTGGTAACTGTTGATGTTCTTTCTCAGGACGATTTGGTAACAAGTGGCAGAACCTTGTCTAGAAATGATAGTGGAGGAAGCAAGGAAGTATTCCCAGATTCTGTACCATCTGATTCCGTACTTGTTAACAACCTTATCCTTGTTACCAATCCAGTTTCTGTACCATCTCCACAAAGTAGCAGAGTAATCAACACCAATGTTATCAATAGACACTGTCTCAAAGCCGTTTGCCTCCAATTTACCAATGACAAAATCCAAAGGAGTGGAAGCGTCAGCACCCGGGAAGATATACTTATTCATGAACAAACCCCAGATCAAATCCTCATATTGCCATGACTTTCTCAAACCCGCATATTGCAAGAAGAACAATCCATCATCATCAAGCATGTCATGGACCTGGTGCAAGAAGGAACCGAACTTTCTAATACCAACGTGCTCAGCCATCTCCAAACAGGTAATCTTGTTGTACTTACCTTCTGGGACTGGTGTGTCTCTGTAATCCATGCACAAGATCTTGGACTGTTCCTCTGGGATACCTTGCAGCTTGAGCTTTTCATTACCCCATTTAGTCTGGTTTCTACCCAAGGTGATACCAGTGACAGACGCACCATAGACCTTAGAAGCGTAGGTGGCCAAAGTACCCCAACCACAGCCCAAGTCCAACAGTCTCTCACCTTTTTTCAAATCGATCTTGTCACATACAATCTTAAGCTTGTTATCCTGCAATTGTTCCAAGGACTCCTCCTTGGTGATATCGGAGATGACACCGGACGTGTAAACCATTCTAGAACCTAGGAACCAGGTGTAAAAGTCATCACCACGATCATAGTGGTCACGGACCTGTTCTTCATCCTGAGATCTGGTGTGCATGATAACCTCTGGAATCATACCGAGCAAGAAGTACTTGAAGAGAGACAAGGTGAAAGAGAACTGGGCCCAGTCATGTCTGTACTCCATGACATCAAGACAATCACCTTTAAAGGACACCTTATTGGCAAAGTAAAGCTCGTGGAATGTTTCCATTGGGATCTTGTTGTTACCAGAGTACTTCTTCTTGAGCTCTTCGTCATGGAATTCCAAGTAGTGTTCAACACCCTTACCTGGGAATTGTACTTTTTCGTTCAACCTTGGAGAGAATGTAGAGGCAACAGTCCAAAAGGCCATGAGGATTGGGATGGCACACACAATGATGAAAAACAACCATGTCTTGAACCCACCACCCAACTTGTGCTTCAAGTACCACGGGATTGTCAACAACAAGCCAAGGAGCACTGCGTTGGAGAAGTGCTTCGAGCCTGGACCATCAGCTGGCAAAGGTGCGTTTTTGATAGCAGGGTACTGTTGTTGTTAGTATTCAATTGGTGACTAAGGGGTTTGTAAAGATGTATATAAACGTCTTGTGAATAAAGGGCCCACAGACAGACACCTCTTCCCCCCCATGTGGTGATGTGGTGGTGTACCTACATTGGTGGTTCTAATACCACATGCATTCGAAGCTTCAGGCTGTGTCGCAGCTGGTGGCGTAGGCGTGAACTCGTATCCGAGGAAAGCCATTGCGATTGTTCGTAAGTCTTTTTGGCAGATGTGGTGTTGTTGAAGGGAGGTATCAAACTTTCCAGATCGCCCACTGCGGGAGGCTTTTCAGATACTGTGCCTCGTACCAGCTGGGCTATAATTCTTCATCCAACGGTGTATTGACGGTGGTGGACGCTGCTTCTCGGGGAGTCACACCAGTTGTCAGTCAATCAGGGCCTACCACCTACGTTTGACAATGGCTTTTAGAGTATTTAGAGTCTCAAATTTCAATTCCGTTTTAACTTTTTAGCTGAGTGCTTGAGGACCACGTTTGTGTGGTGCAATTGCCCCGTTTTGGTCTATTCGGCCCACTTGCGTCGGCCTTTCGTTCAGCATCAACACCTGCCTGTCAAAGCAAGGAATTGTTCCTCTAAACGAGCTGTAATACACCAATGCGGGCGATTGAAATAGAACGGAGACTGCGAGAGAGATGGTAGCTAATACTATGATGGATCACAATTAGCAAATCATGACTGTAAAGACATAATGACTGATAACTGATAACTGATAAGTTGTAATCAGTAATAACTAATAAATATCTTGTAACAAAAGAAAGAAAAAATAAATTCACCTTAACACCCAGACTTTTCTTACGTTCTTTTCTTTCTTACTTCCTTCACCACCGTACTCATTACGTTCTCTTCGCCTTTGCTCTCCATGGCCTAACACAGCTACCGAGTGAGTTTGCTTACATAACTGCTGAGTAAGAACAAAGACCTCATCGCCTAAAATTTTCCCTCTGGTGAAACTTCTTCCTCATCTCCAAAAGAAAGTTGCACAAGGGGCAGTCACGATGGGTAAAACACAGAAGAAAAACTCCAAAGGTCGTTTAGATCGATACTACTACCTTGCTAAGGAGAAGGTATGTTTTGTGGCTCTTGTCCTCCAGTGCGCTGGGGACCTCCTCCCGTTGAAGGCTATACTGACAACCGTCCCTAGGGTTATAGAGCTCGTTCCTCTTTCAAGATCATCCAGATTAACGAGAAGTATGGACATTTCCTTGAGAAATCCAAGGTGGTGATTGATCTCTGTGCTGCGCCAGGGTCGTGGTGTCAAGTTGCCTCCAACTTGTGTCCTGTGAACTCTTTGATCATTGGTGTGGATATCGTCCCTATCAAACCGTTACCAAATTGTATCACTTTCCAATCTGATATTACTACGGAGGATTGTAGATCCAAACTCAGAGGTTACATGAAGACCTGGAAGGCTGATACTGTGCTACACGATGGTGCTCCAAATGTTGGTTTGGGCTGGGTCCAGGATGCGTTTACCCAATCGCAACTGACTCTTCAGGCTTTAAAATTGGCAGTAGAGAACTTGGTTGCGGGCGGTACTTTTGTCACCAAGGTTTTCAGATCCAAGGATTATAACAAGTTAATGTGGGTCTTCCAGCAGTTGTTTGAGAAAGTCGAAGCCACTAAACCACCCGCTTCCAGAAATGTCTCCGCCGAAATCTTTGTCGTCTGTAAAGGTTTCAAAGCACCAAAGAAGTTGGATCCAAGGTTGTTGGACCCAAGAGAAGTATTTGAAGAACTGGCGGACGGACCACAGAATAACGAAGCCAAGGTGTTCAACCCAGAGAAGAAGAGAAGAAAAAGAGAAGGTTATGAAGAAGGTGAACTGTTGCAACATAAGACTGTGCCAGTGATGGAGTTCATCAGATCAGAGGCTCCTATCGATGTCCTTGGTGAGACGAACAAGTTGGAAGTTGACCCAGAAGACCCAGATTGGCAATCGGTGAAGAAGTTGAGAAAGACTACTCCAGAATTACTCGAGTGTCTGAAAGATTTGAAAGTGTTGGGTAAAAAAGATTTTAGAAGCATCTTGAGGTGGAGAAAATTGGCAAGAGAATTGCTCAAACTCGATGAAGATGACAAACCGATCGAGGTGGAGGTGGAAGAATTGGATGAGGAGGCACAGATAGACAAAGAGTTGGATGAAGTCAAAGCAAGGCAAATAGCTAAGCAGAAGAGAGAAAAGAGAAGGAAGAATGAGATCAAGCAGAAAGAAATCGTCAGAATGCAGATGAACATGATAACGCCAACTGATATTGGTATCGAAGCCGGTAGCATAGGCCGTGAATCTCTGTTCAATCTGAAACATGCCGAGAAGACGGGTCAGTTGGATGATTTGGCAAAGGGTAAGAGACGTATGATTTTTGATGAGAGTGAACTGATCCATGATAATGATATTCATATCGCTTCGGATGCCGAAATTGAGTCTGAAGAAGAACTGGATGGCTTGGAGGATCAGCTTGATGCCATGTATGATGCTTACAAGACACGCAAGTCTGAAAGGGATGCTAAATTTAGAGCCAAGCAGGCTAGAGGCGATGACGACGATGAGAAGTGGGATGGTATCTCGGATAAAGGAAGTGATGAGGAGAGTGGGGCCGAGACAAAGGATTACGAAGAGGAATCCGAGTCTGATCTAGATAGTGACGATGATGAGAGTATCAACAAGTTGATCGCCAAGTTCAAGTCTGAGAGCAAGCAGGGTCTCAGTAAGAAGGCTGATATGCTGTTCAGTAACTCCATCTTCGAAGGTGTTGAGGCCAAATTACCTCCCAAGGTTGAACAGGAACCAACCCCAACCCCCTCTCTATCCAACTTATCCACAACTGCATCGCTCGATTCTGAGGATTATGATGACTCTTCTGATGATGAAGCTGGCGGAAAAATCGAATACGTCACTCGTGAACATGAGGAAGACGATGAAATGCTTGATTCTGATGATGAAGATGTTAACCTGCGTAACCATCAAAAGGAAGTGGAACTCGCTACTGCCCAAGCTATGACTATGGCTCATCAGTTGGCCCTGGGTCAAAAGACCAAGCATGACCTTGTCGATGATGGCTTCAACAGATATTCCTTCCGCGATTCTGATGGGCTGCCAGATTGGTTCATAGATGATGAGAAGAGACACTCGAAGATTAACAAGCCAATAACTAAGGAGGCAGCCTTAGCGATCAAAGAAAAGATGAAGCAATTGAACGCAAGACCAATCAAGAAGGTTGCTGAAGCGAAGGGCCGTAAGAAGATGAGAGCTCTTGCCCGCCTTGAAAAGTTGAAGAAGAAATCAGATTTGATTGCAGAAGATAGTGATAAGTCTGAGAAGGACAAGGCTGAGGAGATTTCTAAATTGATGAGAAAGTTGACAAAGAAGCAGAAGACCAAACCAAAGGTGACATATGTCTTTGCCAAAGGTGGTAATAAGGGTCTCAGTGGTAGACCAAAGGGTGTTAAGGGTAAGTACAGAATGGTTGATGGTGTTATGAAGAATGAGCAGAGAGCTCTTCGTCGTATTGCTAAGAAACATAAGAAGGGTAAGAAATAATGGTAATGCAAGCGGGGATGTATCTCAAATTCGGATCTCATATCATTTGCTTTTCTTTGTAGTTGGTTTGTTGAGGGTTGTAAACGATCCAAAGAGTTTGAACAACAGATACAGCGAGCCAATCAGGACCACAGCAGAAGTTATGAGCTGTATCTTGCCGTGATCAGCGGCTTCAGCTGTTGGAATGGTAAATGTGATATCTGTCGCATTCCTCTTGTAGTGGTAGAACACTGTAGATGGTTCAAAGAATGATTCATACCCCAAATTATACGTCTCGAATGGGTTTGTTTCCATCTTATCCCATTCCTCCATGAATGTCTCTGCTTCACAGGCCCAGAATACTTCGGGTATGAATAATTTGAAGCTATTGGGAGCTGAAGGCTCAATATATCTTGAATGTAATCTAATATCAATACCACGAGTGTTGTTCAACACATGGAAGAGTTGAGCACTTCCAAATTTCTCAACTTTCCATACCGGTTTTTCCAAATCGTTCTCGCCCCATGAGTTCAGCAGCTTCATCATATTTTCGTTATATTGATACTTATCAAAAAACAAGACTTTAGGAAGAGTGCTATAGACAAAAAGATCACACTGTGGATGAGGTTTCTTGTCACTGAAGCCTCTGATCTGCAACTCTGGATGCAGACCTGCTGTTTGTGATAAAGAAATTTGCAACTGCTCATTCAGCTCATTGTGCCTTGGTTTCACGATGAGCAGCGACTTCTCAGGAGGCATATATTCATCACCAAGCACAGTTCTTATACCTGAAAGTTCCAAATCTCCATACAGGTCTTGTGCTTGGAAGAAAGCGACCTCTTTACGGATACCACTCTTTTCAATTTTGGAATCA
Organism: Williopsis mrakii; assembly: GCA_003706445.3. NCBI lineage: Eukaryota > Fungi > Ascomycota > Saccharomycetes > Phaffomycetales > Wickerhamomycetaceae > Williopsis > Williopsis mrakii. Next base: position 123,902 of record PPLH03000013.1, read on the forward strand.
TAAGGCTGAGAAGACCATGTGATCTTCAACTGTGACGTCTCCCAGACGATATCAAAGTGTTGAACATACGAAATGCGGTCTAGTTCTGGGACAATTGTATTTAGGAATTGCTGGAATTTTGAGGATTTGATCTCTATTAATGCGTTGAAAGTGGCGGATGTGGCTGTTGATATGACACTAGAAGAGTTGAACTGCACATCGAAAGATTGATCAATAAATGATCCAAACTCATCACTGCCACATGTTAGTGTACTTCTACTGGTATGAGTAATCAGATAAAAAAAACTTACAAAATTGGTTCGTAGTTCACTGTTCCTGGGATCAAATGAACACTCAACCCAGTCTGACCAAAGTTCTGGAACACCTGGGTTCTTTTTGCTGTCTCAGAGGCCCACTGCACTCTGAACATATAGAGATTATCAAACAAAGCTTTGAGCTAAGGAATGTAAGTATTCATTCTTTAGCTAACTCCGGAAGCAAGTGTTACATACCTTATCTGGAAGCTCATCCTTGGAAACAGTGAGTCTGTCCTGACGGAGGCTGAATACTGTCGCAGGAACCTTCACAAGATTCTCATTAAAAATGAGGTTATCTGTATCAATTGATTCTAGTGAATTCAGTAAAAACGTCGTTCTCTGCTTCATTGGTACTCGTTGTGTGGTATGAGTTGCTGTTCTTTTGCTACTATTCTTCTTTTGGTACAGACATTTTTCGTTGTGGACGCGATTGCGCCAATTGGCGCGGTTTTCTGACAGAATGGTACATGAAGGGCAATTGACAAGACTTTACAAAAATGTTGAACAGTTTGATGCATCAGAGATAGAAATGTTTGATCATGATCTTTTCTCGCATAAAATGTACATAAGTTTGGCCCATTATCGTTGTGAAGGTGCCCAATTCCATTTGATTTAACGATTTGTATATCTAGGGCAAGGGACCTATAATATCCATAGATCTTCACTCATTCCCAAAAAAATAAATAAATCTCTTATTTTTGCCCCGTTCTCTCCCACTTGTGGCACATTTCATTTCATCTAATATTGGAGCCTTGGACACGTTTCCTCTTAATTAGTTACATGTTGATCGACCCCCCCTTTGGTGATGATGATTTACCCTTTTAGGAAATAACGCGTTGAATTTAACAAAACCGGAAACCATTAAAGGGTGTCTTTTTTGGTGAGCAGAAAAACACCCATAGTTCCCCGAGAAACACAACATCGAGGGCTTACTGGTCACTGGGGCGTCTATTCAATCTAGATTAACGCCTGATCAGCCTTGGTTGAGCTCGTACTGACGGGCAGGGGCTTAAAGGATGGACTATGATATTGCTCCGAAACTCAGCATCCACTAGGCTCCCCTTATGCATATCATTGGAAAGAACATCTTGAATGCCTCATGTATGTGAAAATCGTAAAGTGGGCACATACACTTTCGTTATCTTTGCCAGTGAACAGTAGACATCACTGCAATTACGTTGATACGCACAACAGAAAAAAACATGGGCACTTTGAGAACTGATATGCACAACCTTGCATTGAAGGCTCTAACTGACTTGTGTCAACTGCACATGCCTTCATTTTTTTGGGTCATGGCCTCAAGTGGCACCATTTGCATCGGCGCTGAGATTGTTGTGAAGCACTAGTGTGCGTAGTATAGCGGTTTAGATATTTTTGAGGCATTAGGAGATGGGTAGCCTAAAAAACATTCGGGGGGTGGGGCGGGGGAGTGAGGGGGGAGAGACCTAGAACTTTGAGCGGGTAATAGAGGCAAGAGAAACTTGAAGCACGTAATAAAGAAAGATTGTGTAGAGCAGAAAAGCACGGACTGCACAGATCTTGCGCCCCCCCTAGCCTTCCGCTTTTGATTCAACTCGGCTTAATTTCTAGCTTGGGATGGCCTTCACTCAATGCTATGGCTATCTCAGTCATACTACTTTTTAGATAAATCCTAAAATTGCTTCGAGATAATCCATAGTCGTTTGATGATTCTTTTCTAGGGTAAGGGTAGCACAGGATGCAAGGTTTTATCGTCCCTTCAACAAGCCCGCATTTGTAACTCAAAACCTTAAACTATTCCCCAGCAAGTCTTCAAGAGTTTTGGCTTGGTCTTGACAAAACGTCAGGGTCATATGTATTATGCAGCCACGCCCAGATTGTAGATATGTATGTGCTTAAGATGTAGTGCTTCTTAGAGTGTTATGATCTTCAACTTTAATTTCTTTCTTAAACAAACATTGGAAGAGAGAGCTAGACCTAAACCAAAAAAACGTTGCGCTTATCGCACATAAGGCCCCACACATGAAGATAAGATGCGCTCCGAGTTACTCTTGATATAAAGAATGACGAACCTTTTCATTCGCATATCATAGGAAGAACGTGGTGTGTTCAAAAAAACTTTGACGCCTGATATTATCTAGATTCCTCTACGTGTAAGTGGCAAATGGCCAGTGTTGCCAAGGCACAAAACCCAAGGGAGAAAAAGAGATTCAGATCTGTGACTGTTCGGACAGCTTGATAAGAATATAATCCCATAGGAGAATATGTAATAAATGTATCCATGCAACATGAGCTTGTAATACAAGCAACTCACCAGATCAACGCAGCGCAGTAAACTCAACGTAACGTCCCCGCTTTTATCTTTTGATGTCCTTTTTGGCAATCTCTTTACAGTTCTTTTTCAAGTTCGTGCATGAGCTGTACCGACAAATGTGCGTCCAATTCCGCGAATCAATCTGGAGGAAAAAACCTGGCCACCACCTTGTCTTCTCCAAAGCGTACGTTAACTGACACTGACGCTGAAGCGCAAGAAGAGAACCCATAAACCTTCAGCGGACACTCAGCTCATAGCATACCCACACTAGGTATTTATTCCCAACATGCGGCAACTCTGGCAATCCTCAAGAAGTCGAAAGGGGACTCTTTTCAACCCCTTGTTGCGCTGTGAAAGCTATTGCACGTTCTTCTGCACATAATTGCATAGTGATGCATGAGGCGCTCCACAAAAAGGCCAAGTTGCGACTTTAGCGGTTTTTTCTGTTTTTTTATACAAAAAAACCGTTTCTTCCTCTTTTAAACGAGAGGACTCGCCGAGAGTAGAAGAAGAACCACACCGCAAACTTTACTGTGTGAGGCGGTTAAGCTCTTATCTCACTCTTTGACTCTCGTCATTACATCCTACTCAAAACAGTCTTAGCCGCCTTTTGGCTGTCCGTTCATTTGCCTACCTCTCTTGCCCTAAAGCCAAAGTCGCATCTGGTTTGTGTTGTCCTCATTGGGCGGTTGATTGATTTTGACGGCACACCCAAGAAAGAACAAGATCTCGTTGCTACCATCACGTTACTAGAAGATCTCAATTGCTAGTATTGTTGCTCCTGATTTCCTACTATACCGTTACACCTGCTCTGGGCCTTTTCACGCTCAATTTTTTCTTCCCTGACTTGCCGCCCACATATACCGCAGGCCAAATTGTTTGCTAAAATGCTTCAAGCACCGCCAGCAAGAAGCCCACATAGGCGCGGACATGCTCACAAGCGCTCTGCTGCTATCAGTGGTGACTTTGACCTCGAGTTCTTCAAAGGGCCTTCTATCGCCGAGGCCTTGGAAAAACCAGATGTACCACCAGTGACACCTCCGTCCGAAGCGTATCCCACTTTTAAACCGAGGAACTTGGCCAAACCACCAGCTGTTGTGATATCAGTGCCAACTTCAACACCTTCTCCAAAGAAGAATAACCAACGCTTGAACTCATGGGCTCACACTATGGTGAAGACTAAGCCAAGAGAGAAATCCGAATACTGTTCCTCCTCTGAAACAACCCCAGAGCATAAGAAGGCTGCATTAAATTACTCTTACGTTGAAACACCACAGAAGTATGAGATTCCAGAGGCTATTATCGACCTGGACCTCGCTGCTGGTGTTTATTATGACCCTGTTACAAACAAACACAACCCAAAGATTCAACATAGACGCACAGAGAGTGCACCGGAGCTCGAAGATTTCTTCAAGGGCAGCTTCAACTCCTCCAAGGGTTCGAGAAAGAACTCTGCAATTTTCGAGGAGGAGGAGGAAGATGATGAAGATGTTCTCAGTTCTACTTCTTCAACTAATGCCCAATTAAACCATAACCCTTCCATTCACAGCTTGGACTCTTCTTCTAGTAACAACACCAAATACCCATCTGTTGTTTCAACGCCAAATTCTGCAAAGACACGTCGCGGTGGTGCCACAGCTGCTCGTTACCAAAGTTACTACAACAACAACTTGCTTCTGTCTAACGCATTGAAATCTTCGGAGAGTCTATCTCGTATCACCAATGATACTGCTGCATCTTCTTTGCACAAACCTTCATATTCATCATTCCAACGTCCTTCATCTTCATCATCTACAAACTCTTCTGTTTTGATCTCTCCATCCAGATTCAAATTTGAATCTAGAGTTTACGACATGCCTTCTTCGCAATCTTCACGTACGAACCTAAGCATCGAACCAAAAGGCAGATCTTCACCGTCACCCCAAAAAACTATCGCGAAGACTCATAAGAAGTCCAGGTCGTTACTCAGCTCCATATCTCAGAAGATGAGAGGTAACTCTTTTTCATCTATGAAAGACTTGGATGATTCTGCTAATAACTCCACAGTGGTCCTTGATGATGACAATGTGGCAAATACCACGTTGACCGATTTGAACTTCGGTGAACCAGGACCAATCTTGGACTTGACTACTATGACTCCAAAGTATAATTACGAACTTGATGACATGACCCACGCAACGGCATTTTCCCCAAAGACTAAGCCTGAGAGAAAATCGAAGAAGGGTTTCTTTCATTGGATGAAGAAATAAAGTGTGCTGTTTTTTATGATACCCACATACACATAGTGTTTATTTTTATTTATACCTGTTTCCACCCGTTTTGAGTTTGAGTTTGAGTTTGATTTCGATTTTAATTTAGTTTGCTGATGTTTACGTATTGATTCTGAAAAGATATTTTAATAGGTTTTATTCTATCTATGATGTTGTAGTAAAGCTGGCCTTTTCGCCCTCTAGTAACTTAGCTTCTTCTGCTTTCTCTTGATCTCTCGCCCTCCTCTTAGAGACATGCATCAATACGAACGGAAGCATACAATTTGACAAGACGAACCAAGCAACCAAAATCCCAAAGTTTCGCCCCATCTGACCCTTGTAGGTGTTACAGAACACCACCTTAGTTAATTCATATGAATTATGAATGGGCATTGCGTAACCATAACGATAGAAGTTGTTCGTTAGAACCATTGGTGATGTAGTTGGAGCAATATTGACAACGAGGAGAAACACAAACCAACCACCAATCATGGGAGGGAAGTAGAGGAAACAAAGTGTTGTCACAATCTCGTTCAAGGTCGCTATTGAAGCAATGGTCAGGTACGCTACCGCCCACATCACCAGAGCACCAGAATGGCCAAAAGCAGCTTGATATGTAACCCCAAAAGCAATGTTCAAAAGTGTATATGCCAGCGAGATGACCAAATAGGCAACTTGGGCCCAAAAAAATTTCCACAAGAGAAATCTAAACCCACTAACAATTGTAGCCAAGTACATCTGGATCTTGATTGTCATAACCATAGAAAAAAACGAGAACACGATGAGATAGGTGAGACCCAGTTGTAGAGGTGCCATGAGGATAACCTGGGCTGGCCGCATGTCATTGTAAAGGAATATTATTGGTTGTGACAAAATGGCGAGAGAATTGACTTGAGACTCCTCAGGAACTTCGCTAACAAGTAATGAATATTGAGATCTCACTGTGTGGTCAAATGCCCTTTCAAAAGATTCTAGGAAATGGATTGTATATGACGACATAGTGAACAGATCACGCCCGGTTTCATAAATGAACTGAACCATCGTCTGATTCATATTGAAGGTAGTTTCATTGCTCAACATTGCTTCATAAAGTTGGAAAGTGACATTCGGTCTGACATGCACGGCGGCCCAGTAGTCTTGATGATGGATCAATTCGGCAATTTCTTGTTCGACTGTGTTATTATGGGATGCAGCTGATCTGGTAAACCTCTCAAGGTTTTGGATTTCCCATCCACCTATTTGTGCAACCTGAGGCTGATGGGCAGTAGCATTTACTGAGTTCCCGATTATTGGAGTGATACCGTCAATGCTCTGATCTTCAATAACAACAAGCATCTTCATGTCGACGTATCTGTACTCTCTCCTATAGTAGGCACCCCACATGAAGGATAGCACTACAATGAGGATCACTGAGAGAAGGAGATAGTTCCGAACAAACGTACCGTATACTTTCAATCTCTCACGTTTGAAGTCTGTATCCCACCAGCCAAAGTTCTGAATCTGCTGAAACGCTTGAGTGCTCTTGATAGTCTCTGTAAGAGTGAGTCTTCTCTCTCTGGTAGGAAAATCTGTTAAGGACATGTTTTTAGTAAGAGGCCTTGTACTAAGTCTTACCGTCTCTTCATCGTTGGGTTCCTGTTTCGAAAGTGCTCTTGAGATGACCTTGGTCATAGCCATGTCATCATTGAGCATCTCTTCTTGGACTATGTCCTTATTGAAGGAATTAGCCTCCAATATCTTACTATGTAAGCTCTGAACTTCATCTGCTTCTGAAACAATTGAGGCAGAGGAGCCACTTTCGAAGTTTACCATTCTTCAAAGCCCTTCTATGCCCCCGCTGTTCGAGGGTTCTTTCGAAAGAATGCTGTTTTTCCTCGTCCCGTCGTAACATGTATGCACCGGATCTTTCTAATCGGGAAATGGTTAGCGCACTGTTGCTATTCCTGGATTGAAACCATTTCACATTGTTTACCACCCGGATGCTATGAAAAGGTTTGGCTTTTCACCTATCGAAGTAATTGCTGAAGTGTATTGAAGCAGAGTTTCAGCGAGCAAATATCTAGCTGTTCCCACTATGTAACACTTAACATTTCTATCGGTGGTTTGATAGCGGACTTTATCTGAGGATCCGGCTGAAATTATCTCTAAACACCTGCACCGCTGTCCATGCAGGAAATTGAAAGAAAGCGGGCCATAAATATCGATGCGAAACATCAGCAAAACCAGCAAAACTTTCAACATAGAGATTACCAAAGAGAGATGGATTACGACGATCAGCACAGTGACATATCGTCACTGGACCCTCTGGATAAAGTCACACACAGGACGAGGACCCATGACGATCATGATTTTGGCGGTGTTTCCGCATTACCTTCCGACTTTGCTAGAAGAGAATCATGGACGTCTTTTAAGTCAAGAAGGGACAGCAGAGCTCGAAGAGATTCTGTGAAGGAAAATACCATTCGTGAAGAGAATTCACATCAGGAGGAGGATGAAGAGAATTCAGATACACATCAAGGAGATCTGGAAAAGACGACGCAAACCCTTATGAAGGCAGAAACAACAAGATCCCAAAAGAAGAGAAGAAAAAAAGTGGCATTTTGGAAAGTTGCGCGTATGTTTGGAACCTCATATTTGATCATTTTCTGTGTTTTTCTGGGATTTCTCTCGATCTATTGGGGATCTTGGTACGATCGAGCAGCATATCTTCATCGACTGAACTATCTTGTCGTTAGTGAAGAGTCCGCTGATGTTGTGGAACCTTTAATCACGGAGACATTTATTAGTGTATTTAACTCCTCAGGTGCTCATAAACTTGGAACTTTCCGTTTTGTGAATGCTTCTCAGTTTGGTCTCGAAGCTAGGAAGGAAAACCGATCGAGTTGGGACGAGATCATTACTAGAGTGCACCAACAGCACTATTGGGGCGGGTTTTATATCCCTGCCAATGCAACTAGTCTCTATCTGGAATCTCTAAGAACGCTGCTCCCTTACAATGACACCGTGAGATTCGTCTATGAATCAGGGAGAAATCCGACCGCTGTGAGCGGGTACGTTGTGAGTCCAGTTACTAAATTGGAGAAGTCCTTCGTTCAGCTGGCGCAGAAATATGTTATACTACCGCTCATTTCGAATCTTACCACTGAAGAAAAGACACAGCTGACGACCAATGGAACGCAACTACTCTCAAATCTGTGGTTCCAAAGAACAGATTACAGACCTTACGATATCCCTGTGATTATTGGGCCCTTACAAGTTGGTCTTATTTATCTTTTGGTGATGTCTTTCCATCAATTCAACTTTGCGTCAGCAACACATGAAGTTATGAGAACTAAGCTGAGACCGAAACAGTATATGGTCTATCATCTCATAACTTCACATTTGGCATATCTTATCTTGGGTTTGATCTATTGCTTAATGACCGTTGCCTTTAGCGTCCCATATGATCGCACATTTGGCAGGGCTGGGTTCTTTGTCGAATGGGCTTTTGTCTATCTGATCATCGCCGCAATGGGAGGCCTTAACGAGAATGCCGCGTTGCAAATTTTTGCCAGAAATAAACCATTCATTGGTTTCTGGATCGTGTTCTTTATGGTGTTAAGTCTGGCGCCTGTGTTCTCTCCAATTGCCATCATCAACCGGTTTTACAGGTACGGTTATGCAACACCAATGTACTGTGGCCATCAACTTTTGAATGTTGTGTTTCTTGATACTACAAAGAAAGACATTGGCCGCAATATCGGCATTCTTATCGCTTGGATCGTATTGATGAACATCATACTTCCTTTCAACATCCGCTCTGTGGAGAGATATAGGAAGAAGGTGGAAGAAAGAGCTCGTAAGGCCTTGGAAACTGAGCAGTGAATAGAACAGTATGTGTTAATCGAAATCTATTAATCAGGTAATGTATTCCAATCCCCATTGGAGAGTGTTTTAATTCCTTTCATCAACGGCCTGTTTGCTGGGCGGATAAAGTTCGCTGTTCAACGGTTTACAAACGATTGGATGCGAGCGCACTAAACTGAGAGTCAGCTTTTAAATTTTATTAATTTAATAGAGCAAGGTAGTTGGAGTTGAATATTCTTGAAGATATTTTCAGCTTTTAGACCTTGAAGTGTTAGAAGGATCATTAAAGGAAGACATTATGGCTAAGTTGGCTTATCTTTTGTTACAGACGGTTATCAATGGAATCGATGTGTTCATATCTTAAACTAGAAGTCGTCTAGCTTGTGATCATATAGATTGTTGGATTCAAGTGACAATCAATTGGTCTTCTCAATCAACCGCCCGACTGCCAATAATCGAATACCATGTAGCCCTATTAAACCTACAGCGAAGACTTCTAACAAATTCCGTTAAATGCAAACATGAAATGAACTGTAAATATATAACGCCAATCTAACGACCTTCCTTGAGAAGTTTGTTTCTTTTCTCTTTCTTACGCATTCTTTCGACTTTCTTAGCGTGCATCTTAGCAGCCATCATCTCGTATCTCTCTTTTTCGGCCTTCTTCTCTCTTCTCTCCTTTAAGGCTTGGATGCGTCTCTGTCTTTCTTGCTCCTTTTCATCTTTCAACTCTTTAAGTTTGGCTTTTACTTGTTGATCTTTAAGCCTTTGTTCTTGTTTCTTCTCCCAAGAAGACTTCACTCCAAGTGATTTCACGCGGAAGGCCGCCTTCTCGACTTTCCAGCTCTTCTTGCTCACTCTTTCACCTTGGGTTCTGACATCCTTCTCAGTGGTCTTGGCTTCAAGACCGGTCATATCTGTAGTTTTCAATAGATCTGGGCAAGGCTTCTCAAATGTGTCAAAACATGAGCTGAAATTTTTTTTGTGTGGTCCCTGGCACAAAAAAAACACTCATCCGTAGCCTTGGTGCGATGATTTCAACTTCACAGGTGAACTACAAACAGAGAGAAATTACAAATCTATAGGCATTTACCGATTCGTTCTCCTTTTGAATAAATATATTATATATGATAATACTGAGTGCTCATTCAAGGTTACGATCATCGGTATACGCCTCAGAAGCATCGTGGATGTCTGGTCCTTGTTCGATGTCATCATCAATCTCGTAGTCTTCATCATCCAGCACTTCACCAAGGAGATCATCATCATCTCTGTAGTCGTTCACTCCCACAGTAGTGTAACCTGCTCCCCTTGTATGGTATCTTGTACCTCCTGCAAAGACATTCCTCACAGTATCGATTACACCATGGCTCATCATACCAACAGTCTTGTATGTAGCAATCACAGCTGCAATAACAGTAATGCCACCTCTGACAATACTGTTAACAACTTTATCAGTCAAATTTCGTTCAATAAGATCATCATCTTCACCAAGTCTGATTTCGCCAAACCTAGCGAATCCACCATTACGGCGTATACCTTTGTCATAGACAAACCAAACTGCAAACACAAACACGACAATAGGAATAACAATTACCATGGCCAATCCGAATCCACCAAGCTTGCCGCTGTGCTTCTTGCCAAACTCTCTCTCTTTTCCAGGGCATGGGATTGGATTCCATTTATCAAACTCCTGACCACCTTGACAAGTTGACATTGGGATCTTTCTGTAACCTGTTGGTTCAAAATATTCTATAGCATCCTGATCGACACGACAGACTTCGGAACGATCCTCTGGTTCAAGGCCTGGCACTAGTCTGCAAGTTCCGTCCGCAGTCTTGATGTAGTTATAGTCACATTCGAAATCGTGTCTTGTGCATGGACAATCTCTAATAACTTTAAAAGCCTCACCCAGCGGCGCACTACCAATGAAACAGTCAGCACGATCTCTCAGCTTTCTCAAATATTTTGCCTCATGACCGAACAAACAATTGGATGAAGATAGTGGATGGTTCGGCGTCCAGTACTCAAAATCGTCCTGATCTGGATGCTCCAAGTCAAGAACACACTGTCTAGCAAAGATATTCTCAAAGTCAATCGTGAAAGTACGAGATTCATCACCATTACTAGAATCAGCTCTTGTAACCAACAAAAATTTCTTAGACGTGTCAGAGGGAACAGTAACAATGTCCGTCACGTGGACATTCTCCTCGGTGAATTGGTAGTCGTTCCAGGTATTACCTTCGTCCAAAGAGTAATGAATAATGTTGGTGCTCGATTGATCGTTCACAAGGACGATGATAGACCCACGGTCACCAAACTCCCATTGATAAACACCCTTCTTCACTTCCTTCCAGGTAGAACCACCATCGTTGGTGATAAAAGTGGAAGCATCATTGAAGGAACCCAACTTCTCTCCGACATTACCAACACCCAAGAGTAAACCAGTCGCAGAGCCGGAAGAGAATGTATCACGGAAATCCCTTCTCTCGGTGTAACCATGTAAATGCAAGGCACATTCACTAAGTGGAGAGCCAATACATTGGTATTTCTTACCCTCGGAATCAGTATGCGGTGGCTGAATGAAGTACCAGTCGGAGCCATCGTTGAATGTGATGCGAGATCTCAGTTGCTTCGAGGCACCAGACTTGGCATCGTCAAAGTTCTTCACAGTGTTTATAATAGCGATGCCCTCCAAACCCTGAACTCTTTCATAGTCAACAAAACCGAATTCGTTTCTATTGACGTGTTTCTCAGACATAACATAGGAAGTACCGTTGGCATTAGACTTCAAGATGGCGCCAAACTCAGAGCCTGGACGCTCATTTGTAGTGACATGAAGGAAAATCGCACCCGTTTCAGAACCAAGAACGGTATATGCTTGCTGTTTGCTCACAACAAAGTCCTTAGGGAAGTCTGCATCGGCAAAAGTTTCACCGTCGATAGTAACATGGGCTTGAAGAGTATCATTATCAACAGATGCAACAATGGTGAAATGAGAGGTAGTAGCAAATCCTACAATGCTCTCAAACAAGACCTTCTGATTGACAAACTTGTCATTGGATGAGATAAGAGAGTCTCCACCATCTTGATGAACTTGACAGAAGATAAGGTTGGTATCCACGTTGAGGGAAGTGTACTTCGAACCGACAAAGTCACAGTGTTTAGCGCCTCTAACTAATGGATTCCAGCTACGGCCAGAATCCTCTGTGATAAAAGCAACAGGTTTGCAACTTGCAGAAAATTGAGACTCACAGCCTTCATCACCAAAGAAAATAAATCTTTCAGGGTCACCCTTGTCAAATGAGATAATTGGAAGACCGAATGGATTAAGCTCCGAAGGTGTAGAGAATGAGAGGAAAGTCTGGGCTCGGTTGGTTGACATATATATCTTGTTGGATGCAGAGATCAGAAGAACAACGTTCTTAAAATAGGGGTTGAGATAAATATGGAGGATCTCATCATCGGTCTCAAATTTTCTGAAAGTTGCACCAGCATCATGGGAGATGTGAACGGCATTTCTTGTAGTCTTTACGAAGAGAGTTTCGTCAGAAGAACCGTAGTCAGCACGATCCATAAAGTAGTAGTTTGTAACTTTTCCCTCGAACTTTGTCTCAATGGTCTGGATCCTCTCTGTCCTGAGCAGGTCATCATCACAGTTGAAAATGTAGTCATCGATCTGAGCATCACCACCTTCGCACATGTTACCTGGAATCTTTCGCTTGAGCTTCAACTTCAGCTCTTTTTCAGACGCTTCGGTACAGAGCTTAAGCATTGCAGATCTGTCAGGAACGCATTCTCCCTTAGAATTGAGGGAGAAACCAAACGAACATTCAAAGTCGGCATCGGTGCAAGAACATGGAACCTCTTCAAATTTCAAATCATCAAATACCTTGTTCACAAAGCACTGAGAATCCTGTTTTCTTCTCTTGTAAATATCCTTATGACCAAAGACACAACTTCCCAGCTCGCTGTTATTTTGAGATCTTCCATACCACTTTTCGAAATCATTATCATCACAGGTCTTATCAAATGCCTTAGAGAAATCAAGAGAGTATATCACTTGCTTGACATCACCACCATTCACTGGCTGAAGACCAACATACAAGAAATTTGTAGTGGTTCCGTCAATAGCGGTAGTCAACAACGATGGGAATACAGCCTGTTCAAGCTCCAGTGTTTGCCAACTTGCGCCTTGATCCAATGAATAATAGAACTTCTTGGTAACTAGATTGTCTTGGTCTTTCTTAACATACGGTGCTGCCACGATGATATTACCCAGATCACCAAAGGCAAAGACACAAGGTTCCTCCAACGTTTTGGTCCAGGTCCAACCACCATCTCTAGAGACATAGGTATGCATTTTCAATACATCTCGATCAAGCGTTTCGCCTTCATTACCAATAGCCATGAGAATACCTGGTGTGGAGCCAGTAGAGCCCTGGCCATTACCAACTCTCTCTTGCATAGTGAGAATGTTCAAACCACAGTTTTCATCACCATTACAGGTGTCAGTCTTGAGATACTGCCATGAGTGGCCATCATCAAAGGTGATCTTAGATCTTGAGTTTGGAGCAAATGACCCCAAGTCATATCCTTCCAAAACCTTTGCGATCCAAACGCCTTCAATGGTCTCGACCTTATCGACATCAATAAAGCCCAAGAGACCAGATCCTTCGACCTGTCCCAGAAGGTTTCTGAAATGGATACCTTCAAAATCGGAGGATAAAATGTTAGCAGTATTTGAGCCAGATGTGCCCCATACGCTAATGTGTAGGGAGTTCTTTGTAGATGGGAGGAAGGAGAAGCCGTTGGAGACCAAGCTTTCATCCATGATAGCCTTATTGAAGTTGATTCCATCCTTAGAGACGAACAAGAACACTGAAGCGCCGAAGTTGTCATACTTGTCATTCTGGACAACTGCAACGGCAAAAGATTGCACAATTCTAATATCAATCACATAAGAACCTGCGAAGACGCCAGACGCATCATTAAGCACCTGTGGCTCAGTTGCAAAGAAATCTGTGGAGGTAATCACCTCAGAGCGCCTAACATAGCCGTGTTGGTCTCTCTCTGTTCTCAAACACAAGATTCTAGAGTCATCACCGGCATCAAAGGCATCACTGGACTTTGTGAATAAGCATTTTGCAGCATCCTTCACCAAGATTGTAGGGTCACTTTTGAAGCCATCAACACTGTAGTATATGGAAGTCTTACATGACTCCTGGTCATCGCACTCCAAGAAGGAAAGAAGAACCTGATCTGTGTCTTTGCTGTTCACATTAAGGTCAAAAGCCATATCAGAAGCCATTGGCACAGAAAACTTATTCCAGGTCTTACCACGGTCATTGGTAACATAGTGTTTGCCTCCTACTGTAAATGCAAACGCTCTTTCTTTCTTAATAGGGTCGATGAATATGGTGTCGATATCGTTGAGGGCCTGTTCCCAGTTCTTACCCGAGTCTTCTGAGCGGAAGAGGGTCATATCGTTGAGGTTCAGCACCACTGGAGCATCATCAAAATATAATATGTTCTGAGACAGTCGTGGATGTGTTGTGTAAGATATTTCGGGAGTGAATGCCCTCACTAATCCTACAAGAACAATCAGCAACCAGTAACGAAGCATCGTGGCAGCCTTGTGGTCTTTGTATGAGGATTGTTAAAGAATTGAATTCCACCAGGCGTTAGATGTCACGCAATTGAAGTGAAGTCTGTCCTCTTAAACAGCAGAATGTGGCCAATAACAAAAGCGTGTAACGTGTTCTCTCAGAGCATATAGCCACTCACAAAGCCTCTTTTGCCATTTCCTGTTGATCTCTTGACGGGTCGGCAGTCGGAATTCTGGCGATAACTGCGAAATTCCGACAGCCGGGTAACGCCACTGCTCAATTTTTTTTTTTTTTTGTACTGCCTGGCCTGGTCTGTAAACATCAATCGAACAGGAGAATTCAACAAAGGCCTGTAAAGGGACAGCTCAATTACTTTGTGAACACGGAGATAGTGCTTCTTCGTCTTGGATTAAGGGACGCAAGGCACGAAAAAGACACAAAGGACACAAAGGACAGCAAGAAGGAGGACGTTACACCGGTTGTTAGAATGACGGCTAACTTTGAAGACATCAAGACACACTTCCCAGCGGCGCGCATCAAGAAGTTGATGCAATCCGACGAGGACATTGGGAAAGTTGCCCAAGCTACGCCCGTTGTCGTTGGTCGCGCCTTGGAGTTCTTTCTTGCAAGCTTAGTGCAGGCTGCTGCTGAGGAGGCGAAGACCGCCGGTATTAAGAGAGTCACCGCGCAACACGTAAAGAATGCCATTAAGTCGAATGATAGCTTTGATTTCCTCGTTGATTCGGTGTGTAATGACGACAAGTCCAAAGAAGAATGATGATTGCCGGAGAGAAATTATACGGGTTTACGGTATCAATGGGAGCAACAAAGGCCATAGGACATATTAAGGGCATATGTATTTTAGATGGGTTGTTTTTTAATGTGTATAATAGCGGGATGTCATTTGGTTAATAGTGTTTACAGTATAGTGAACGTGTGTGCATTTGATTTGTTTAATGTTTGGTGTAGTAGCTGTCGCGCTTGTGTGTTCTTATAGCGTTAGGGTGCCCTTTTAGCAGCTGGAGACATTATTAAACCACTGGGTGTGGCTTCGGAAAGTGGAAAGCGAAGCTCAGAAAATCAACCAACCCTTTTCTTATCGCCAGCAGAGAACCCATAAATCACTAAACACCAAGACAATTAGAAGATGTCCATTCTAGCTAAGAAGCTCAAAGTTGCGCTCATCCAAATTACTTCTGGCGCTGATAAGCAGGCAAATTTAAACCATGCAAAGGAATTTATCCTCAAGGCATTGAAGAAAGATCCATCAATTGATTTAACTGTGCTTCCAGAGTGCTTCAACTCTCCATATTCGGTCTCAGAGTTCGCAAAATATGCTGAAAACATTCCCGATGGTGAATCAACCAAGTTCCTTTCCCAATTGGCAAAGAACAACAACATCTATCTCGTCGGTGGATCCATCCCAGAGTTGGGTGATGATGGTAAGATCTATAACACCAGCGTTACTTTCAACAGACAAGGTGAGATTATCGCAAAGCACAGAAAAGTTCATCTGTTCGACATTGATATCCCGGGTGGGATCACTTTCAAGGAATCTATCACTTTAACTGGTGGTGATAAGGCCACTGCTTTCGAATTGCCTGAGTTTGGTAACGTTGGTGAAGGAATCTGTTACGACATTAGATTCCCAGAGTTGGCTGCAATTGCTGCTCGTGAAAAGAATGCATTTGCAATGATCTATCCTGGTGCTTTCAACACGGTCACTGGTCCATTACACTGGCATTTGTTAGCAAAGGCAAGATCCATCGATAATCAGATCTACACCATTCTGTGCTCTCCATCTAGAAACTTGGACTTGAGTTACCATGCATATGGTCATTCTCTCGTGGTGGACCCAAGTGGAAAAATCATCGCTGAAGCTGGTGAAGGTGAAGAAATTGTCATTGCAGAATTGGACCCTGAGGTGTTGACAAAGGCCAGGGCTGGTATCCCTGTCACTGTCCAAAGAAGATTCGATGTCTATGGTGACTGGTCGAAGAAGGTGGAACCGCGCGCTAAATAGTTTCTCGTGAATCTGATGTAATTGGAAAGCTGTAACTTTGTCGAAGTTTCGATCTATTGATGTATACAGGAGACTATTGACCAAACCTAGGACACACGAGGGGCATGAGGGTCACGGGTCGTGTTTGATATAGTGATTTGAATAAACAGCAAAATGCCACGATTTTTGATATTTTTCTTGGGTATTAATTGTGTTCCTATAATGAAAGGCACCCTGGTTATCGATGAATACATTCACAATGCCTTGAAACAAATCGAAAAAATTCTTCAAAACAAACTTGAGAAAGTAAAAAAAATAAGCATATTTATAACTGAAGGCTGCTAGGATTAATATAAATATCTACTGCTCTTCTCATGGTAGTTTTCCAGTCTCCGATGCAACTCCAATAGAATTCACCGATCTTATACAGCATTTATTTTCTCGAGGCACGCACGGACAGCGTGGCTCCTATCGCTCCCGGTTACGTCAGCGTGCGTTGTGTCAAGGGAGCATTCCGGCCGTTTATAAAGATCAACTCTTGCTCTTAGTTCTTTCTTACCTCTCAGTTTATCACTAACAGTACAGATGGTTGTCATTAACAGTCGCTCACGCTCATCACTTACACTCAACCAGTTGCAACTGCTTGAGAACCCACAGTCCATCGATACCTCCGTCTTCTACGTTGGTGTGGACGTGGGCACAGGCTCAGCAAGGGCAGCCGTTGTCGATAACACTGGCTCCATTCTTGCCCTCGCTGAAAGACCAATTTCCCGCCAGGAGCTGAAGCCAAACTTCATCACACAGTCCACTACGGAGATCTGGAACGCCATCTGCTATTGTGTCAAATCCACTATCAGAGATGCGGGTATTGGGCCAGACCAGGTTATGGGTATCGGGTTTGACGCAACTTGTTCCCTTGCCGTGTTGTATGAGAAGACAGATGAGCCTATGGGTGTCGGTCCGGATTTCTCAAACAATGATCAGAACATTATCCTCTGGATGGACCACAGAGCTGTTGAGGAGACCAATGAGATCAACGCGACTGGAGATAAGTGTCTCAAGTATGTCGGAGGCACGATGTCCATTGAGATGGAGTTGCCAAAGATGAAGTGGCTTAAGAACAACTTTCCGGAAAAATTGTTCGAACAAGCTAAGTTCTACGACTTGGCTGACTTTTTGACCCACCAGGCGACAGGCTCAGAGGCCAGATCTTATTGCTCCACTGTGTGTAAACAAGGCTTTGTCCCTCCAGGTGTCGAGGGTTCTGAAGATGGTTGGTCAAAGGAGTTCTTGGAACAAATCAATTTGCCAGAGTTGGTTGAAGATAATTATAGACGTCTAGGTGGATCCCCAAATATCAACGGTACTTGGCTCTCGGCTGGGGATGTTGTCGGTCCACTGTCCAAGAAGGCTGCAGAAGAATTGGGATTGACTGTTTCCTGTCTAGTTGGCTCTGGTGTGATTGATGCTTATGCTGGATGGATTGGTACAGTGGCTGCACAGACGGATATTGAAATACCAGCTTTGGTTAAGCAGGACAAGTCATCTCGTGGTATGGCCAAAACAGCTGGTAGATTGGCCGCCGTTGCCGGTACATCTACTTGTCACATTGCCCTTTCTGAAGCCCCAATATTTGTCGAGGGCGTCTGGGGACCATACCGTGATGTGATGGCTCCAGGACTATGGTTAGCTGAAGGTGGCCAATCTTGTACCGGTGCTCTTCTTGCCCATGTTCTTAACACTCACCCAGCATATTCAGAACTTGCTCGCCTTGCTGATGCTTCCAACGTTTCCAAATTTGACTATTTGAATGCCCGTTTAGAGTCCCTCACAAACGAACGTAATGCTCGTTCAGTTGTGTCCTTGGCTAAACATTTGTTCTTCTATGGTGATTACCATGGAAACAGATCTCCTATTGCTGATCCACGTATGAAGGCTGCTATTGTCGGACAATCCATGGACACTTCGGTCGATGACCTGGCTGTCACCTATTTGGCGGCTTGTGAGTTTATTGCTCAACAAACCAGACAGATCGTAGAGAAGATGTGTGCTTCTGGCCATGATATTCCAGCCATCTTCATGTCTGGTGGACAGTGCCGTAATGGTCTCTTAATGCGTCTTTTGGCTGATTGTACTGGGTTGCCAATCATTATCCCTCGTTATATCGATGCTGCTGTCGTGTTTGGCGCTGCTTTACTTGGTGCAGTTGCTGCAAAGAGTGCTACAAAGGTCAAGCGTAAACCATCTATGAAATTACCTCCAGGTTTGAAACCACTGACTGAAATCACTCGTGATTTGCCTTCCCCTTACACGGCACCTTCTGCTACTGCTTCCAACATCAATATGGCTGCTGTTGCTTCTGCTACTGGAGGATTCCCATTCCCGTCTGTCCCAGATACAGTGGTTGAAGATGATGATTCCGATGGAGAGGGCCAAGCTATATCCTTTGGTACAAAGGCCAAAGCCCAGGAACAAATTACTGAAAAGATGAAGACAATGAAATGGGAAGAATCCAAAAAGCACGGTGAGGAACTCTGGGATGTTATGGTCAAGCTCACCGGTGGCGGTAAAGTCGTTGAACCTTCTCCGATTGATAGTCCAGATAGACAGTTGTTGAACGTCAAGTACAGTATCTTCCTCGATCAAGCTGCGACCCAGAGAAAGTACCGTGAATTGGTGGATGACATTGAGACAACCATTGAATTATCAATTGCTAACTCTTAGGGGGGGTATACACATGATACAGGTTTGGCAGTTTTGCTGCCGTTTCTGTGTAACTATTTAGTTACTCCATATAGCTCATCAGTCCAGTCTAATAATACAGCATCGTCAGAGAGATATTTATCTCTTTGTAGTTCACCAGCTTTCCTCTTTGTAGTTGCAGATGACATCAAGGATGTGCTGCAATATAGGCTCGTACCTTCCCAAGCGCCTAGTGAAGCAATTGCACTGGCTTTAACGAGTTTGTTAATTTCATGTAATAGTCTGATCTTCACACCTGGAATACGTGAAAGTCCTCCAGTGATAATGA
Organism: Williopsis mrakii; assembly: GCA_003706445.3. Lineage (NCBI taxonomy): Eukaryota > Fungi > Ascomycota > Saccharomycetes > Phaffomycetales > Wickerhamomycetaceae > Williopsis > Williopsis mrakii. Next base: position 143,228 of record PPLH03000013.1, read on the forward strand.
TCCTGGAAGATAAAGGTGATCGGAGATCAATATTCACTTCTTGTATGATTTCTTCAACAAGGACAGAGATAGGGCGCATGTCATCATCATGGTCTTCATGTTCTACGAAGAGAATATCTTCAAGAGATTGAAAACGAAGATTTTGCGGAACTGCAATGCCATCGAATGTGAATTCTCCTTCTTTAGAGTTCTCGATGCCACAATACATAACTTCGCAGATAAATCTCTCAATAAACTCAAAAGTCGGGTCCAGCCCAAGCTTCTTTAAGCTTTTCATTACTTCATAATGTAATAACCTGCCAGCTCTTCGTGTCTGCTTCACATGTTTGTATAGCTGTCTGAAGTCAAAGACGGGTGTCAAGGTCGTTTGGTTCCACCCAAGATCAATCACAAGGCCACAATGTGAGCCCGAAGATACAGCACTCATCACCGATTCCGGCAAAAACCTAACACTCTGAGAATGCATATGGAACAAAAGCACATGTGCCAATATCTTTTTAAGAGGTACCGGACAGAATGGATGCTCGACAATGAGGACTTTGCACTTCTTTGGATCAACTAGCAAATCATTCTTGTACACGTCATAAATGATGCGTTCTAGCATGGACTCCAATCGATCATGCTCGAGCAATATGAGATCATTTGTCCACAAGAATTGTTGCTGTTCATGCTCTACGACTTCTCTTCCCAATGTATTTGAGTGTGTACAGTTCAAAGGTGTCAACGGTGCACCGGTTAGATCATAGCTGTTTGTCCTTCTCTGTACAATCGGCACAGCATCGCCGGCAAATCCTGCCCTGAGGAAGCGAGCACCTACCTGAAGGATGATGGGATAGTACTGTTGGCTCATCAACACACTTCAATGTTCTCCCAAAGCAGATCTGAAGAAGTCAAAAGTGCCATACAGATTGAGGTCAAAACGCAGTCGAGCTTATGTCAAGGTCATGCTATCCTGACGTAATCGGCGATTGTGAGATGCAATTCTCTGATACCGATGCTGCCTGGAATGACCCAGAACATTAAGAGGATGACATTTTAACTATAGATCAAGAGATAAAAAAAAGGAAGTGAAAGAGTTATTATCTATGGGTGCGTTTATTTCACTTCCTCTTCAGATGGCCGGCACGGCTGCCGCTTCCTGCTGTGGTTCCATGTTTTCTCAACTGCTGTGCAACTCCTGCAAGGCCATCGGGTCCAGTTTCTCCACACGTTTAAGCTATGCCTTTCTATTCCTCGTGAATGCCATTCTCTCGTGGATAATGCTCACTGACTTTGCAGTATCAAAACTTGAGAAGTTATCGAAGTTCCAATGTGAAGGCGTGGAGTGCGGATTCTTTGCCGTCCACAGGACGAATTTTGCTCTTGGAATGGAGCATATCCTTCTGTGCTTCCTCCTGGTCGGCGTGCACTCCACGACAAATCCTCGCTCAAAGATACAAAACAGTTACTGGGCTCCAAAAATTCTTTTATGGCTGATATTTATTGTGGTTTCTTTCCTCATCCCTGACAAGTTCTACATCGTTTGGTCAAAGTACGTCTCGGTGATTGCAGGTGCAGTCTTCTTACTCATCGGGTTGATCCTTTTGGTTGACTTTGCCCATGAGTTCGCTGAAACATGTATTGAACATGTCGAAGCTGAAGACGAGTACTCCAGCGTCTGGAAGACGCTTCTCATTGGCGGCACCGGGCTCATGTATGCTGGTTCCATTGTGATGGTTGTGATCACATACGTTTACTTTTGTCATGATGGGTGTTCTATGAATCAGGCAGCTGCTACGGTGAACCTCATTCTTGGTTTCATCATCACTGTGCTGTCGTTAAATCCAACGATTCAGGAGTACAACCCAAACTGTGGTCTTGCCCAGGCAGCTGTCGTCACAGTGTACTGCACTTATTTGACTCTCTCTGCTGTTGCATCAGAACCAGATGACAGACAGTGTAATCCATTGATTCGTAATCGCGGTACTCGTACCGCTTCCGTCGTTCTCGGTGCCATCTTTACACTTATCACTATTGCCTATACCACTACTCGTGCTGCTGCTAACTCAGCTTTCAACGGAGGCAACGGCGGTGGTTCGATTGCAATCAACTACGACGAACCGACTCCAGAGCATCTCATCACATCCGAACCGGGTGCAAATGAGATGCGTATGCAAGCAATCAGAGAAGCTGTTGCTGTCGGATCACTTCCTGAATCTGCGCTTCATGATCAAAGTTGGTTGTATGACGAAGATCACGAGGACGATGAGCGTGTGGCTACAAAATATAACTATGCTCTCTTTCATATCATCTTTTTCCTGGCTACCCAGTGGCTAGCAGTGTTACTGACCATGAATGTGCAACAGGATGACTTCGGTGATTTCGTTCCAGTAGGTCGAACTTATTTCTATTCCTGGGTGAAAATAGTAAGTGCGTGGATCTGTTATGCAATCTATGGGTGGTCTTTGCTAGCTCCAGTTGTCATGCCGGAGAGATTTGGGTACTAGTTAGAGCATTCTTGGGATCATTTTTTTCCGTTTATTATCTGCATACACGTAGCCTGCGATCAATATAAGCCATTAGATCAAATAAGCAAAGGTTGCATGAAGATCAGCATTCTGAATCAGTAATACCACCTTCACCAATGATATAAACACACTCTTTCTCAGGCATATCAGGCGAATCCATCAATTTGGCAACTCTCTCTTCCCCACGACCCTTGCTGCAGGTACGTAGTTAGTATGGTATCGCCATCGAAGTATTATCAGAGATGAACTCACCGAAGGAGAATTCTCGTTGCGCTAGCATGGGCTAAGACATGACCACCGACTCTTGGAAAATCTTTGTTAGTAATAATTGATTGCCAGCCTCAGAAATGTGAGTGCTCATAAAAACTGGTCGATCGCCGAATCCAGACGTATACTCACGGCTTCCTACCATCAGCAGCGGCAAACAAGGCAGATGCGCCTGGATCACTCTGAACTTGATTTGTCATGAACACAGCAACATTGAAGTCCTCAGCAATGCGGTTAAGTCTTGCTAGGTGTTGGTTCAACCTGCAATAAGCGTTATTAATATTCTGCCCGTTGCAGCAATGCAAACAGCAATGCAAACTGTCAGACGCATTGCGTCTGTCTCAGGATGATTTGAAAATTTGAATGAAAATAAGAAAGAAGGAACTACTCACTTTTGCTGCCTTTCGTTCAACTCTCCCCTACCTGAGTACTGTTTGGTATGTCAGTATTTTTGAGGCTCTCTAGCGAATGTTTGAGTATGATTTGAAAAGGGAGCGGTTGCAGCATACATCGACTCTGAAATTAGCCATGATGGAGTCAATCACCTGCACAGTTTGTTAGTAAAATAGTTCGGTTCATATCATACACCGCAGTGGAATTAACAAAAGAGAGCATACCAAAAGCTTATATTCTCCTGTTGCCAATTCATTACCGAGTTCTTCCAACAATTCGCACTGGTGTTCACTGTTCAAAGCTCTGGCATAGGTGATGTTTTCGAGGCAGGTGTCCGGATCTACACCAAATCTGTCAGCAATGGATTTGATTCTGTGTGCATATAGCGTTAGTGATCTTCGATATTGGTCAAAAGCTCGGTACATGCAACATACCTGTCAGGACGGAAAGTGCCCTCAGTGTCAATATAGGCTGCCTTGCCTTCACCACCTCCAAGATCCTAAACTTGTGTTAGTTTCCAACACCAATCGCCTGAAATATATACCCACCTTTGGCAATTGAGAAGTCACACAAAGCGTGTGTGCCATCTGAGTTTTACCACAACGGAATTCACCAAAAACTTCCGTGATGCTCATAGTCATGATTCCACCGCCAAGCGCCGAATCAAGTGCCTTAGATCCTGTGGACAAGGGAACAACACGGCGTCTGATATCAGCTTGGACAATACCCGAAACGAAACCAACTTGCTACGTACGACGGTTAGTTCAGAGTACCACTGAGAAATTCGGAGCCACTCACCATCAACTTTCCGGCGGCTTCTTTGATCTTCTCGACTTTTACCTCACTCAACCCTCTAATTTTAAGCAAGCTCCTTCTGGTAGTACTCAAGACGGTCTGTATATGTTAGCACTGGCTTCGTCAACATCAAACGCTGATTAAGTTGAAGGACAGCTATCAGGTTAAGTTCAGCGGTTAATTTTGGTAAAATCGTACTGGGATCGAGCACACGCCAGCGGCTCGTAACTTTTGGATGTCAGATGCATTGACACCTTGAGATTGAAGTTCATCAATAGAGAGAATGGTAACCGGATCGTCAGCAGTCATGATGTCCAATGTTCTACTCGTAATTTTGTTTGGCCTGTTGGGCTGAAGGTGATTATGAAAGGATTATCGCGGCGGTGGAGGGGGGACGGACCTTTGTTTTATTTATAAGGAGATTTCGAAGCTAGCCGCCAGGTCCTGAGCCGGTCTACGGGCAAGTGAAGACGGTGGATCACCGTGGGAGTACAGACTGATTCTGGAATTTCATTCATTTACTACTATTCTGCATTTAGATGTATGGATCTTGCCGTGTGCTTGTCATGTATATATTTTTTGGCTTGTACCACCATACGCTTAGTTATTTCACGCCGAACTCGAGGCTAGTGCATTACTGATAGATAGATACATGATACACTCCTATCTATTCGAATATCAAGTATCAAATATCAAGTATCACATGCAAGATCAAGGCGTTCATCTCCTTTTGTGCAGACAAGATTTCCCACTGTGGCCAGCTTCGCCACACCAGTTACAAATCATTGGATTATGCGGAATTGGCACAGGTATAACCATATAATTAGTTGCATGTCGATGTATCATGTTAGCTGGCCTGCCTGGGGTGTAGTAGACAGGCGTAGGGTGAAAGTCCTGTGGATGCAGTAGTTGCGGATATGCGAACTGTCCATGGTAGTTGGGAATAGCGTAGTACGGTTGTTGCTGTTGTGGTTGTTGGTGTGGTTGAAAATAAATACTCTGCTGGTTCTGGCGAATATGGTTCATGTACCTGAGAGTATTGGTATTTGATTGTCTCTGAGGCTCATATGTGTTCCGAGGGGTTTGTCCTTCGTCATGCGGTAGCTGACCTTGACGCTGTTGTTGGTTACGCTGATGGTCTGCTGAAGACATAGTCCGCAGTCTCGGACACTGCGTTTGAATATGACCAACTTCCTTACAAAAGTAGCACTGCTTCTGGTGTGCAGACCTTTCAGAAGGACAGTCTGCGGACTCATGGCCGGGTTCTTTGCAGTTGTAGCACAGTCTTACGCCAGAATCACAATCGTCGGCGTGATGACCGAGGTTTCCACACTTGTAGCACGTCCTCTTGAAGACAACAGAAACGGGCAACCATGCCACACCACTCGTCATTTCTTTTGAGTCTTGATGGTGGTCTTCTTTCGAAGTGCTATTCAACGAGGGATCTTCCTTATGAGCTGCTGGAACTGGATTTGAATCTTGCTTTGAAGAGCCACCCCCGCTCGTATCAGACAAGACCATAAAAGCAAGTTGGTAGTAGCTGAAGGTGTCAGGATTGGAACTGCTGTCACTAACTTATGTGTACGGTTTTCTTCAAGTCATTCAAGAATTTAAAAGACTGGCAAAAGAACCCGAGACCTCAAAAGCGTAAGAGGAAACCTTATAGTTCAGTTGTCAAAACAGGGAAAATTTCAAGAAATTTGAAAGTGTAGTCATCGGCCATATATATATATATATATATGGGTGTGCTGCCGTCTGATCTATGTATGTCACTTCCATGATGGCCCAATCCGACCCTACGCGCTGCATGCAGGATCCAGAGGCCTCAACTCTAAAATGGCTGTCATGACGTTAATTAATCTCATGTCACTTGAACTGAACTCTGTCTTAAAGAGATGCAGGTGCCGCTAAGAACTTAAATTACCGTACACTTGGTCAAAGTGCTCCCGATGCGGAGTGAGTTTTCAGAGTTTTCTACTGAAGATAGAGAAAGTTTCAACTTATACGATTGCAACCGGGTCCAAGAGTCTGGATCCAGAATCTTTGGGGAGGGTTTTAGCTGCTGAATCAGTACAAACCTGTGGCACACCCTTATTATAACCATAACTCTGCCACTGTGCTGTTGTTTCTATTCTATTCTTCATTATGCCAGATTCTTCTTCAAGGCTTATTGTGCCATCCGGCTCCATTATCTGCATCCTTCAGCACTTGTCCAATCCGGCCTTGAAAGCGTAGACGATCAATCGACCATCGCGGTTAGGAAAATGAGGGTGAGTGGGTACTCTTTTGGCAAGGCTACACATGACCTCTTGGACCAAGCTTTGAGATGAATCCCATTAAAATATTCTGGGGGACACGATTTACAGGCTCAGGAGATATGCACCGAGCTTGTTAGCATAGTTGTTGGGATGAGCTGAGCCGCTATTCCGGACTCCCGAGCGCCGAGGCCCACAGGTCCGTGAGGACAATATCACCAGACACGCAGTAGCCATGCAGATCGCCCTGCAATGTGCGCTGAGCTATGCAGATGAGAGCTCTACGGCTCAGTCTTTTTTACGGAACAATTCTTATCCATTGATGGCATGCTGATTTCAACGCCTTTAAAATGTTTTCGAGGCTAGGTGCATAGATAAGACGAAACCATTTCACACATGCACTTACGCTATAAAAGTATTGCGATTCACTAACAAAATCAGCAGTAAGCTGGATCATATTAGAGACTTCTTGCACTTACATGCATGTACTGATTTAGATGAAGGTACTGGATGTCAGTGGATCAGCGCACCAGCTGAATCGCCTATGGTCCACCGGTGCGGTCCATATCAGGTTTGAGGCACGATATCACATGTGAAGGGAAGTAGAGGATTTTATGCTGTGCGTAATACTGGAATGTCGTGGCAAAAATGACATTGTTTGTTCATGCTGATCGCCACTCCTTGAACCACAAAGTGACAAAAAAAATAGTGAGCCTCTAGCAATACAGTAAGCGTGACACTGTGCTCTGAAACTTGATTCCTCATATTTCTATAAATGACTATATGCACACTATAATAACACTTTCTGAAGTCGTTTCACTCAACTTTAACAGCAGAGTAGATCTTTCTGATGAACATCAAACTAGAAATGAAACCAACGGAGGCAGTAAGGACAAACACGAGGAAACTGATGAGCAAAGAGTAACCCAGGTACAACACCACCGTTACGAATCCACCCAACTGGAATTTTGAGAGAAAGATGGAATGCACAAAGACATAAGCAGAACACCCACCAGCGATGAACATGGATCTCCATTGCCAGTTATAGTTCTCAGAGCAAAGAGTGTAGTAGGTCATCAAGATGGTGACCAGAGAAGTCGTTAACACCATCAAGAGGAAACAGAAGAATAAGAATCCAAACATATAGTACATTTTGTTGAACCAAAGAGAAGAGTAGATGAAATACATCTCAACAGAGAGGGACCCGAATGGGAAAATACCGGCAACAAGGGCAACGAACCAAGTCTTAAAATACCATGGTTGTGTTGGAATCTGCCTTGGTATTTGGTTTGTAACAACCGGTTTGGACAAAGACCCTCTTCTAAGAGCCAGAAGGGAGCCAGCGACCGACAATGGGACAGAAATTACGAACCAGATGACAATAATGGCCAATAATGTACCTACTGGGATAGCACCTGAAGAATGGGCACCGATAAGGAAGAAGTTGAGTAAGGTCATGGACAAGAGGATGGTACCTGGGACAAGGGTTGGTGTCAAGATCATGTTGAGCTTCCAGTCAGGGCCATCAAAGAACTTATAAATAGAACCAGATACGAAAGAACCAACGCAGCCGAAAAGAGCATACAAGATAAACATCATAGTGGATAACGCACCTCTGTTAGATGGAGAGAGCAGGCCAAAGAGAGCAAAACCGACAGTGGTGAAAGACATCAACAAAATCTGGATACCAGAACCAACAAGAACAGAGAGCAGGAGCAAGAAGCGAGGCGATCTGAAGACATCACCATGCACTAATTTCCAGCCAGATTCATCTTGCAGCTCGTCGTCGAGATTGACCTCATTATATCTGGCAATATCGGCGTTCAAAGCTCTGACCAAAATGTGAGCAATGATCAAGGATAAACACAGCACAATCAACGAGAAGTTGATCAAAGAGAACCATTGGATCTTTGGATCATAGACATGTAGGTATTTATCCCACCTAGTAGCCCATAATGTCTCGCTCTCTATCCATTGGACGTCATAGGTGAATGGAACTTTGGTAGCATCACGCGTCGAGAACTGAACTGGCGATTGTTCACCAGTTGGACATGAGTAATCAGTACGAGACCAGGAATGTGGTTCCACAGTGACACCAACAACACGGTATTCATTTTCACCACGCTTGTGGTATTCAACTTGAATCTTGAAATGGTTCACCAAATGCGGGAAATTCCCATCATCAACGAAACCCAATTCGAAACCGGCACCGTAGAAGTCTTCATCTGTACGTTGATCGTGCAAGCGACGCGCAGCTGGGAGACCGTCGATAAGCCAGTTGTAGAAGAAACCGTTTTTGATGAGTTTGCTCACAAACAGCGCGTCAATAACAGGGTACTCCGCGATACAAAGAGGCTTACATGTCTCATCTTTGAGCATTGTGAGCTCAAATGGAGAGTTATAGATTCTGTCACCGAAAATGATTGAGCCAAGGGATTCTGGTTGCTTTTCACGCTTTTCTGGCTCACAGAAGTGTAATCTGTTGTAGTAATAGTCAAAGGAATATACATAATCCTCCTTATCCTGGGAATCATGGAACGTGCTTGGAGTGATATGATTCACGAGCAATGGAACATTATCCCCTTCCTTATAAGATGTGGGAGCGGTGCCAGGTAAGTAGAAGGCCTGTGAAGCCCCAATCAATGAGGCGAGTACCAACGTAAGTCTCATTACCAATGGGATGTCGCTGGACGTGAAAAGAACAGATGAAAACAACCAGAAGCCAAAATCCACAGAAGGGTAAAATGATCACTCTGAGCTCACCAGATATCTCAAATGATCAAGAGTCGGTATGGGAAGCCTTCTTTGGTTGTCTCAAATTTCACACCTTTCGAAGATTTGATCCTGGAAGTTCCACGCCGCGACCGCGGCGGCAAAGGGCAAGGCTGGCACGAGTTCCTAGGAACTCGCGAAGATTTCGCGAAATTTGGGCCTTCCCTTGGTCAGTGACACCTCAAACAAAAGTACCAATGGATTACATTGATTTGCACGAATCCAATTGCAAGGGCCGAGATTGTAATAATGGATTGTAACCTAAATGTAAACAACGTTCTGTTCTACAGGAGTACAGAAAGAGACATTACGCCGCTCTTGCAGCAGGCATCATCCCCAGAGACGGGCAGCAAAAGAACATCGCTTGATTGCAAGAAGCTGATAGTGTCTGCGTTATCACCACAGGTATCGGTGTATTGTTCTGAAGAAGTTGATAAATTGGCAACTGAATTTGGATTCCACTCCTTCTTTCAATTGCTGAAACCCTTTGGTGATAGGATTGAACATAAATTTCAGATCAAGGATGCTAATTTCATATCGAAGACAATTGACGAATTCTCATTGAGATTCACTCATCCCTTGAATGATCTTTTGAGCATACAGGAAGCTCAGAGTGGCTCTAGAGTGCAGATCTTCAACAGCCAGTCTCTGGAACTGCTCATGAGCGAGTATATTCAACTAGTGAATCAGGAATTAAAGAAGGCAAAACTGGAGGAGAATAAGGAACTTCAACAGGTACTCAATGATTCCATCTATATCAAGTTTTTTACAAAACTGCTTTCAAGTTCTAGCATTACACCATTCGAATCAATCAATCACCCTGTTGCGGCGTTGTTCATCATTAATGCCGATCAGTCATATGAGCAAGCCAGACAGCTCCTTGTGCAGTTTAGAGGATCGAAGCTTCCTGATTATTTGAACTCTGATGACATATTACCTCTTTTTATTATCATTAACAATGAGAACAGCGAGGAAGAATCTCAGAGGGCGGTACAGCTTAGAGAGCACATCAAGAAACAGTTATATGTCGACGCATTCTTTCTTGCTCTTAACAAGGACAAAGACCAACCCTCAGTGACTTTGAACCCTCCAATTCTTTCTTCAGTGGAGGAAGAACTTCAAAATACCCATTTGAGCTTCTCCTCTACACCATTACTGCCTGCATCCAATCTCACTGCCATATACAAACTTCTCAAAGAAATTGTACAGAAGAAGATCATCCCATTTATGGAAAAGAACATTGTAACATGGGACGAACAAGTGATGACACCAAGGAGAAGTATTACTGGCCGTCTATTCAGTGCATCAAAAAAGTACTTTGGTTCCAAGAATCATAATCATAATGAAGCTGCAAGTAACTACAACACGGAGAAAGGCTCATATGGAAACAAAGCCACAGAGGCGCTCACGAGAAAACTTGCCGATTGGTCATTCATGTTAAGAGATTACAGATACGCATACACAGCGTATGAACTTGCTAGGAAGGACTTCCTCCATGATAAGGCGTGGACTCATCTTGCATCTACATCAGAAATGGCTGCTATTTCATTATTGATGGGTGCTGCAAATATAACATCTAAGTTGAAGAACGATACGATTGATCCCCTGTTGGATAATGCTAATTATACCTATCTTTCCAGATGCGGACTCAAAACATATGCTCTCAGGTCCATTCTTATTGTCGCTGAGTTGTTCTGCACGTTGAGAGATACTTGGTCTAATGCCCCATCAGCTATAAAATGGGTCCAGAAAGCTCTTAGTGATAAACTTGTCGGAAGAATGGGTCGGTCATTGTTACTGGAACGTATAGGATATTTCTACTCGATCTGTATTTCAGCTCAAGCCAAGCTCATCATGAATAAGAAGGTGATTAAAGGCAGGCCAGAGACTGAGGAGGAATATTCCAACCCATTGAAGCTGAACAAGAGTAACATTGCTACTATTGGATTTACAAGTGCTCGTAGGGCGGCATTATGGAGACTCATTGCGGCAAGAAATTGGGACCCAGTATCTCAGCCCTTACAAGTCGAGATGTGTCTTCAAGGTACGACACAGGCCTACTCCGGTATGGTGATCAGCGAGAGAGAGGGCAGCTTATACAGAAGGCTTCATGAAATGGTGAATAAGAGCCTCGGGAGCACTATTGCATCATAGTCTAGACTAGATATGTAGAAAAACTATAAAGTTATTAGAGTTATGAGTAGAGCGAACAATATAAAACAAATAAACCTTAACGAGATAAAGCCAAAGAAAAGTCTAACATAATAAAAACAGCAAGATAACAGGAAAGCGAAGATATTCTAAACCATCAGACATGCTTCAATAAGTTCTCAGGTGGAACGGTATCAAGCATTTCAGTCTCATTGACTCTGGGCTCCAAAGGAGAGTAATCATGATCTCTCCTCGTGAACAGCAAGAAGGCACCTGCTGCACCAAGGAGACCCATAGTGCCAACAGCACATGCTAGGCCAACTAGAACGATGAATCCCCTATCCATCTTACCGGATTTCTCGTCTTTTTCAGAAGTGGAAGAGGAAGAAGGTGTAGCTGTCGTTGTAGGAGTTGCGTGAGTTGTGTTTGAGATGGAACCGGAGACAAACAGACTAGAAATGTCCTTGTTCATGAAGATTGAATTCACCGTGGCATAAGAATCACCTTCTGTGGTTATCAAATATGGTAGCCAAGTCGTAGAGTTGAAGAAGGCAGTACTGGCATAACCATAGGAGCCAACGTTCAAGTTACCAGATGCAACCAATATCTGAGAAGAGTCAAAGAAAGAGCCGTTGTTGGCTTCATTCGGTTCTGAAAGGTCCAAGAGTGCGATATCATAAATTAAAGAGCCTTCCAATCCGGCAGTGATGTTAGTCCACGATGAACCATCATAAGCCGAGATGAAAGAGTCCCCTGAAATGATCATTCTTCCAGTGGTTGAGTTATCAACAAGGATAAGTTCCTGCACCGAAGAGTGAATATCCGTAAAATGGGATGGCTGTTCATTTTCATCAGAGCTGAAATCATATGCGAAAAGGTTCAAAGACTTGTCTTCGAAAGTGAAATTACCACCTGCAACAAGAGTGTTATTGATGAATCTGAAGCTGTTGGCTGTTCCCGAAAAGTGATTGATCAACTGAACCCATGAGGTCTCGTTCATGTTGTAGAAACAGAAACCAGAACAGCTTACCGAGTCTGCAGAGTCAAAAGTACCACCGACAACCAAGTATGTTTCGTTGAAATACCCAAAACCATTAACTTGGACGTCACCACTGGAGTCAGATAATGATCCAATAGATTGGAAGGTATCATTGTTCAAATTGTAGACCAATACACCGTCAAAGTCATCACCATGGGCTGTACCTGAGCCCGATGTACCAATGAAGAGCTTTTCGTGAAGAGCGAACAGGGCTGTGACGGTGGAATTTCGATCCCAGTTGATATCTAATCCACTAGTATCATTTCCAGAAACAAGAATCAAGTTCACGAGATCAGAGGCAGTGGCAAACTCACCACCAAATGCAGATAGGGACTCATTGATAAAGACACCAACTTTAAGGGCACCACTGGTGAAGCTATCATCTGTGATGTTGTTGAATGAAGAGTCGACAAGGATAGCCTTGTTACCAATGGCATCAGAAATTCTGAGTGAGCCAAAAAAGAGCGTAACATTACCAGATTTACTAGATGCTGTAGCATTGAAAGATAGTAGGTCAGAGGACTCAAGCCAGGAGGAAGTGTCCATATCCCATGTCTCGTTTTCGAATACCCAGTACTCTCTGCTTTCCAAAGTAAGATTTGTAAACTTCGTGCCAACACTCGAGCCAAATGAGATCCATGAGCCGTTGTAGAGAGCTGACCCATTTAGTGATTTATCATCGGATGAGAGAAAATGGATATCTGTACTATTGTTCGTATCGTTGAATTCACCCAAAAGGATAATAGATTCACCAACGACTTCCAGGAGAGAAATAGCACCATTCACACCTCCATCAAGAGCAGACGCTTCACCAGTGGCAGAGTTGAACTCAGTGTTATCCTCAATGATCTTGAATTGGAATAAGCTGTCACCAAAGTCAGACTTAAAATCACCAGCGATGTAGATAGTATTGTTCAGTAGAGCCAATTGTACAACGGCGGATTCTGAGATGTTACGGCCCAATGAGTTTAACGTGGTGTTACCTACCAAGACAGATTCGGACAAGTTTGCAGAGTTAAACTCAGTGAAGTTCAAAGGAGAGTACTCAAAAATTCCGTTAACTGTAACAGAGCCATTCACGTTGAAGAGTTGATCAGTGGAAAGAATGGTTGTAGTGATGCGGTCTGCAACCAAAGTTATAGTTGAATCTGAGCCACCGGGGACCGCAGAATACAGCATCATCTGAACACGTACTGGATGAAGTAAATGGCCAGAGAAAATTGAATCATACTTCTCATTCAAGTTCGTTTGGTAGATTAGCTTGGTCTCGAGAACTTCATCTGTGACATCATCAAAAACAGTAACGTTAGCAATGCCTCTAGTATCACATGTGTTGTCAGCAGAACACCCTGGAGTGTAGAGCAAGATGGAATAGTCACCAGAATAAGTAATATTTGGATGAAATATAACTCCAACATCTGGTAAATCGCTGGAGATGACTAGACTCGTTTGAAGGTATGACCCGAATACAGATTCAGACCAATCGCCAATAAGCTCAGAAGAGGAGTAGTTGGAGATGGAACCACAGGATGGCTCATTGAGAGTGTTGTTGGCATATGTTGGGAACAAGTTCTGAAAGATTTCGAAGCCCGCAAGTGCAACTGCATTTCCAAACGAATCGAGAGCCTGGAACACGAGACTTGACACATCAAGAGAATTGACAAAGCCAAATTCTTGATATGTTGATTCAAATCCAACCGTTGTATCACCAAAAACCTTGTTGCGATCCGATTCTGTTATGTTTGCGGCATTTTGTTGGAGTTCTGTACTACTCACCAATGGACACCAAGCATCACAATAGCCCAACTCGCCAGTTGATGGGTCAATATATGTTAAGTTCATGATACCATTTGCTGGAGAAGTGATTAATCTAAAGAGACTAATTTGAGAATCCAGTTGAGCAGAGTTATAGATTCTAATCTTGGAAGGAATCACTTCAAAGGGGAGATCAATGTTCAGGGTGCCTGCTGTTCCTGGCACTGACCATTCTTCACCATTTGGGCACGCCAAAACATCAGGAGTTGATGAATCATCCGAAGATGAGAATGAAGCAAATCGAAGACTGACCAGTTGATCACTTTCAATGTCGATATTGGAACTATTATAAGACGCAGATAAGAGTTCAGGAAGACCCAACGTATCAAAAGTACCACCGAATACTATGCTCGAGCCAACCTGTATTATGGACGTCACTGAGGAGTTTTCACCAAATCCTTGGAACAGCGTACTCTGTAGCTCATTGGAAGTGAGATTATACAGAGCTGCACTTTGTGTATTATTGAATGTGAAATCACCGCCAAGATAAACAACATTTTCATCTTGGCTGTATAGAGCAGCAGAAATACCACCACTCAACGTGATATTGGAGTCTAGAGCCCTGAATTCATTGGATGAGGCATTGTAAATTGCAGGGCTCGATACTGTAGTGTTTCCTATGCTTTTGAAATCGCCCACAAGAAGGAAACTGTTCTTCGTGAATGATAATATGCTGTCAACTGTTCCATCAACCTCCCCGAAAGTTATAAACTCCTCATTATTGCCAGTGGTGTAGTATATTTGATTCTTCAGTGTATTTTGGTTTGTGAAGTTAGATGCTCCAGTATAAGAGTAGTTTGATATCGAATCAAAATCACCCAGCAAGCCAAACTGTCCATTTTTAAAGGAGCTCAAGTCCAGCACCGGATGCTGGATTTCTTGTACTTGCAGCTGCTCGCAAGACCCAGGGAGAAGGAACAATGCTAACGAGAACCAGAGCCGTTGCCTCATTGTGATATGATTAAGCGAGTGACAATGTGTAGAGCTGAGTTTAGAAACGTCCAACTAGAAATGTGGAACTAGAAAAAAGCTCGATCAGAGAGCCCGAGGTGTGGTTGCTTAGTTTATGAGAACTTTTTTCTTCGACGGGCCTTCTAAGGTAGACGATGATCTGCCCTAATTAGTTGACAGTGAATGATCCCTCAGCGAACAAAGCGAGAACAAATGACGAGAGACAATTAGTTTGCGACAGAAGCTGTGTATGAAGTAGAAGGAGCGAATGGAACAGATCACTGTGGCAAAGAAGTTATGCAACTTATGTATATCTCGATGAAGTGCCTATCGAAAGGGATCAAACTTTCTGAAAAAAGCAGTCGATGTCTCTGGTTGCCAGGGAAACAGCTAGGGTGAAAACTTATTTACAAATTTCCCAAACGGGGCAATATATATGCGGATTAACAACAAAACAGATGCTGATATATCGTTTGAAAAACCTGAAAATCAGCGCTGATACTTAATATTGGAATATGCAATATTGGTCTGATCTTCCAATTTAGAGTCAATAGGGACTGCTGATCAAGAGTTATATTAAAGAAGTGGGATTGAAAGTGCCCTTACCAATATGATATAGCTTTTGTAAAAAGAGAAATGGTCCCTAGCAGGATCGAACTGCTGATCTTGGCGTTATTAGCACCACGCCTTAACCAACTGGGCCAAGGGACCAGTTTGTTGGTACACGGCCGAAAGATATTAAAGAATAAGTATATGAAATTCAGGCCGTTGAGGAACTTCGGGGCTTTCGGCGTTGGGGGGGGGGGGGGGGGGCATCTCAGGGGGTTCATCTTGCAGGGGGGTTTTCTTGAAAGAGGGGGGAACACCGAAAGGACCCAATGAATGAGAAGGAAAATCCTGAGGAGTACGTTAGTAACTTAGTATTGATGTAAGGGCTTGCGATGATCTTCACTAAGATTTTGAGGTTCCTATTTCCGTGTTGTAGGTTCTTAGATTCGCTTGACACAATCGTTTTGTATTTCTCGTGAATCCGAAGTTCAAATACGTAAAACTGAAGCTTCCAGATATGGAAAGGATAAGTCAGGAGTATCCGAATTCAGTTCCCCATGAATGGAGAAGATACCTTTCAAAGGTCTTACAACTCTACGAAGAGCGGGTATTTCACGCAGGAAGTAAATGATCCGATATGGCAGAGAGTTGGATGCTCTCCGGTGAGACAACTATCCAGCTCATTTGAGTTACTCACTTTGCAGTTACCTCTGCTCAAGATTCGTAAATTTTTACCTTCTACTGTTTACATCTTGCCTTGCGATATCTACAGAATCGGCATGATTGTTCAAGCCATCCAATCAGATATGAGAGCGACACTTATGTAGCTAAGAAACACCCGAAAAGGGTCCCTCCGCTCCCTAAAATTCAACTGACGGCATGAAAGTGATGCATTAACCCACATGTCCGTATTATTGAGAGATATACTGGGTGCTGCTCTCTCAGGATATAAAATGGTCCAAGAATCTGGTTCAGACTGCCATCATTGTTAGAGGGCCACTTACATTTCCATCAAATGTTGTTTTCTCATTTATCAGCCACCCTATTGTTTTCCACTTCTGCCTTTGCTGCTGCTATCGCTGACCCATTCCCCTTCCCAGATGCTCTTTCCTATGCGGGTGCGCTCCCAGAAGGTGAGATCTGTTCCACCACCGAATGTCACAATGTTTGCGGTCCAATGATTCTTGCTGCCAGAGCTTGTGCTGAGAATGGTGATGATGCTGGTCCGTGGGATACCGACTGTCTCTGTTCGACAGATTCTTCCTTCATGGAGAATTATGAGTCTTGCATGAGTTGTGGCTTGTCAATCTGGAACATTTATGGTCGTTTCCTCAGCGGTCCACTGGCTGCTTGTCCAGACACTGTCCATGAACCAACTGGTAGTGTGGAAGCCTGTACTTCCACCTCTTTGTCCGATGTCTCAGTTTCCTCTGTTGCTTCCTCTTCTGGTGATCCAGTTTCCTCTGATATTGTTTCTTCTTCACAGGATCCAGTCTCTTCCGATTCTTCAATCTCTTCTCCGGAACAAACATCTTCTTCTGACGCTTCAGTGTCTTCTGAAGCGCCAAATTCCTCCTCTGAGGCTCCAGTGTCTTCTGAAGTACCAAGTTCCTCCTCTGAGGCTTCAGTGTCTTCCGAACTACCAAGTTTCTCCTCTGAGGCTTCAGCGTCTTCTGAAGAACCTTCTTATTCTTCTACTCCAGCGTCATCTTCATCACTTTCTAGAAATTCATCGATCTCTTCTGAAAAATCAACTTTGGAGTCTTCTTCTAGAACTACCTCGTCGTCCAAGAAGTCCTCAATCACATCGGAACCTGCTTACGGCAACTCCACATCTACTGTCACAGCAGATGATCAGTCCACAACTGTCATAACTATCACCTCTTGTGAGGAAAACAAGTGTTCCCAAGTCCCAGTCACCACTGGTGTTACTGTTATTACTGAAACCAGGAACGGTGTTGTCACAGAGTACACCACTTGGTGTCCAATCACTTCTGAGGAGAAACCAAGCACAACTAAGGCCATTACTAAGACTGGGACAACCGCTCCTGAGTCCACTACTACTGCAAAGGCTACCTCCACTGTGACCATCTCCACTTTCGAGGGCAAGGCTGGCTCCTTCATGGTTGGTACTACTTTCGTCGGTGTTGTTTTCGGTTTGTTGTTCTTGTGATGAGACCAATACCCTGGTTTAGTGGGATTTTAATATTTTTATATGATCATGGATGTACTTTGGGCTTTAATTGTAGAATAATTGAAAGATTCCCTCAGCACATTAGTCGTGTTGTATCAATCGCTGATCAATGTCGAACTTTGTTTATCAACCGTTGATTAAAGGAAAAAAAATGCATCCTAATCCAATCGCTAGCATTATGAGCAACAATGAGCAGTTGCTAAGTATTCAAATGGTGATACAAGGACGATGGATCCTCATTTTCTCTAATAGTTGTTTGATTTCAGTGAAGCGACCGCAAAGGCCGTATCTGGTTTTGATATGGACTTTGAGATGAAACTTGTGCATCTCACGGAAATTGTTGTCTAAGCCGGAGAGAAAGATTAGATAGATAATGGGTAGGCAAAAAACGCTAGATCTACAGTATTGTGTTGCAGGGTAGTGAAAGATGTAGTTTGATTATGGAGCGGACGCTAATGTCCTACCTGCTCACTCTGTCCCAGTAAGACGCACTGGATCTGACGGTGGAGAGGGATCTATATGCAGCCTGAGAATCAAGGAAAGTCAGAACGGTGATCTTCAGACCTCTGCTGAAATATCTGGTATCAACAAGTGCAATCAATCGATCAATCAATGAATCACTCAAAGCTTAACAAGCTACAGCCCTTTCTGGGCCAGAAGGGCCCTAAAAATTTTCTTACCCCAGAAAATGGCGATAAGGCCTGACGTCACTTTGTGTTTGTGCCATAAAGAGCAACGCCACTTTGAAGAACAAGACCGAAAAGAACTAACAGCTTCGAAACCAAAAGCAGCTATACAAACAGAACAAGAAAACACACAAGCACCTGAGATGACGATCGATAATAATTTGCTCATAAGGTGGGTATTAGATACTACCGGCCTTGGTTGCTTTCCATTCAGGAGATCGGCTTGAATCCCTTATCAGTCATACTAACCCCCTTCGACAGTGATCAAGAGCATGATGCAAGTTCCTACCACGGAAGACCATCAGCGCTAGCCAGCAAGCCCTCGTTTCACCCAGCTCGTGTGACTGTGAAGTGAGTACTATTCTTTGTCCCATTTCTTGATCTTTTGCACTAACACACCACTCCTTAGTCATTGGCAACTCAGAGACTTGGTCCAACCTTCATCTGCCAACCCTAACGAGGTTTTATACACTCATGATGACTCCATCAAGGCCACTGATCAGACAACAGACAAAGTAAGCATCGTATGTAAGTTTGACTTCCACCCGCGCTGTTTCAAAGAAGCTCATGGCAAGATCGTTGCTGGTGGTGTGATCTCGTCCATTAACAACAACTTGGGGACGACGATGATGAATAGAGTCTTCTCAGAGTTGGGCGACGGAAATACGGGTGAAGGTGCCTCCTGGAGAGGTTTATTCTCGTTCTTCAACAGGGAAACCCAACAATCTTCGTCGATCAGACTAGGAACCTACATTAACAACAACGCTTCCGTGAACAAGGTGTCGAATGGAACCTACACATCTTATGTTTGCAATAACGACAAATACTTGTACAGTACTCATATTAGCAACTCCTCTATAACAGTGGATGACTCGGTGAACTTGGAATTCCCTCTTAATCACTCTGCTCTCTCAGATGATCACAAGAGCCTTGTTGTGCTTGGTGATTGCTCCAAGATCTTTCTTTTACACCCGGGTCAGGAATCTGGGAGACTGTATAAGGATAACATCATCGAGACTCCCTGTGACTCTGGTTTCTCGACGTCGTTCTCAGGGTCTGGTCAACAGTTTGCCTCATGTTTCCAAGATGGTACTTGTTTGATCTATGACACTAGAAACGTTGGCGCTGGCCCTGTAAGAACAATTTATTCTACAAGAAGAAATTCATCAAATGGTGCATTCAGATGTCTCAAGTATTCAAGAGGAACAGATGATTTACTTATTATCAGTGAACATGTTGGAAGGGTTCATGTTGTTGATTCCCGTGATTACACAAATCATCAAGTCATTATTCTTCCTGTTAACTCAGTCCCGTTACGCTCAAACCATGGAAGTGCAGTCTCACTCTCTAATATGAATCGCGAGCTGGAAGAGGGTAACTCAACTTCGGTATTCACACCTAAAGTTATGGATTTCAATGAGGTAGTCAATATTGAATCCAACTTATCCAGAACAGAAGACCTGAATAATGCCTTCAGCCCGAACTACACGTCGAGAAATCTGAATAACTTCAATCTGCTGAGTACATTGGATACTGAGCTGGACTCAGAGGTCAGGCTGAGCTCTCGAGAACATAGGGGAAGCACGTCCAGCTACTCTTCACAGGGATCAGAATTTGACTACTTTGATAACGAGATTAGCGGGGTTGATTGGTATGAAGACGGAAAAGGATCACACATCATTATCGGATGCTGTAAGGGGTTGATTAGTTGGGATATTGACTCGTGGAGCAGAAGAACTTTCCCAAGTTGTTCCATGTTGTGACCGTAGTTTCTATTCTTCTTCTTCCTTCATAATTTCTTTAATTCTTTTATGAATATTAACGATTTACTTTGACGATTAAAAAGGTTTTGATGTAGATTAGACCTAATCAACTATGTCAGCTGTTTCCAGGGCTTTGTGCTCAATCTGCAAGTCTTGGATTTCATGTTCTTGATCAGTATGTTTAGCATACTCGTCTTTCAACTGCTCCCATTCATTCTCATTCTCCAGAACGCCCTTAACACCAATAATGTCCGCTTCTTCAAAAATCTCCAAGATGTGCTCTGCTTCCTCAATTGGCATACCGTGGAATACACCATTGACCTCATCCAACGACTCTGATTGAAGGGCCTTTTGCATAGTCTCAGGTAAGGTAAGGAAAAGCTCATAGCGACGATTTTCTTCAGGATCATCTGAGTTGGCATCCGGTAAGTTCACGACAAGTTCAGTGTCATTATCCAAGGATTTCAATTGGATTTCTTGCTCACCTTGCTGTTCCTGGGAGAGAACCTCACAACGTTGTTTAATATGAGTAAAAGTGGATTGCAATTCCGATTGAAAGGCATCGACAGCCTGCGTAGATGCAGTCTGGAACATCTTTGTGAACATCTGTTCCACAATCTGTTGGATCTCCAGTGGATGTTTCACATTCTTGAACTTCATGATATCCATGACATATTGCAAAAGGATCGAATGGCCAATTATCTGTTTAGTTAAGGCGTCATCGTGAGCGAATTGCGCATCGAATGCACTCATTAAGAGAGCATCTTTTTGGTCTTGAGTAATGATATAGGTATGCTCTTTGAGGAAGTTCTTGATCTTGTTTATATCTTCAAGGCGGATATGAGAAAGCTCAACAACATCTGGGTGCAAATCTGACATTTCTCCCTCTTGAGCAGTTTGAGATGTTGCAGCGACTGTGTCAGATGCGGTGCTTGGGACAGGTGCAGAGACAGGTGGCACGGACTTGGCGGTGACAGGCGCAGAAGATTCTGGAGCTGTCGAAGAAGCTGCAGCTGGCTTGGATTGAGAAACTGCTGGTTGTTGCATTGACTCTGATTTTCCTTTGTTCAAGAAGGAACGATCCCAGCCGGTGCGAATATCATCAGACGAGATATGTAGCTCACGTTCCTTGTATAGACTCTGCAACTTATCCTTCTGAGTGAACAAGACATCATCAATCTTCTTTCTATGGTTCAAAATTTCTTTTCTCAACAATGTGCCATTATTTGGATCCTGACCCGACTTCTCCAGTTGCTTCATAAGGTCTGTGAATAGATCTTCGATCATCTCATTATAGGTTGGAGCATTTTCTTCGACACCAGGAGGCTTCGAGCCATCAAACTTGTCACTCAAATATTTGTAAATACCCTGGTAGTCACCTAACTTTTCATCTGCATTTTCACTGAGAAGTTGGTCCACTCTGCGGTTTAATTCTTCATACATTGGCACCTGAATCTCAAGAGTGGCAATGTCCTGGTTTCTCTGCGCACGCTTTTGATGGATGTCCTGTTGCTTCCAGCGGATGAAGGACCGCTTGTCCACGTTTGGATGAACTTCGACGTCTGAGTCATCAGAGAGTTCAAGCTTGTCCCACTTAGAATAATCGATCGGCATTGTACTCTGGGCTGGTTTTGTCTGTCCTGCTTGTGGTGGTGATTCTGCTTCATTTCAGCGCGAATAACGAAAGTTCTCGATACCAAACGCGAACAGAACAATTTAACACAAAGACAAAGATCAACTTGCTTCAAATGAGCTCTATAGAATCCCTGTATGGATTATTTGTAGAGAGCTCAGAGTTAGAAACTAGAAGCGTAGTGAACTCAGAACTCAGAACAGTGAAGCTATTGCCTACTTAGATGACCCTTGGAACTATATGATCTCTATCAATAGGATCTGGTGGTCAGCAACAAGTCATACTAGTCTGACCGTCCGCATGTTATGATACGCTCTTACTACGTACAAAATAGATATTAACGCAGTTATTGAAAAATCACTTTCCTTTAACGCTTTATATGTTCTTCTATTTTTACTCAAGAGCAAGGAAATACACCATAACCAGATCGCTCTAAGCTCTTTCTGTTTCAGATCTAGTTCTTTTACGAAGTCTCCTAGTACCAGACTGCATCCACAAGTTGCCGTTTTCGGTTGATCCACGTGAAATGTCTGACGTCTCTCCATATCATACTGTTGTAAGCCTTTTGAGAACTGAAGTTTCTTTAAGGATGTCATCATTCGATATGTAACGCCCGAAGAAGATAGACAAGGAAGACGTAGCACAATACTCTTACCAATCGTCAAACTTAAATGAATCATTCTCTTTATCTTTCCTGAAATGACAATTTTCTCTGAAAACAAAGCTCATTCTAAGACGGTTCACATATTCTTTATTTGTTCATAATCTCATTGTACAGCATCATCTTCAATTCAGGAACGCTGAGGTCATCTTTCACCTTATCGAAATCGAAAAACTCCTGTGGAATCGGTGATGCCACTGGTTCATCATGAGGATCGTGATATGCAGACATATAGGGATGTTCCAATGCCTGCGAAACCGTGATTCGCTTTTCGGGGTCGAAAGCCAACATTCTAGATAGGAGATCCACAGCTAAGGGGTTTGCATGTGGGAACAATCTGTCTAACGGTGCTCGCTTGTAAAATGGGAGAGATCTAATGTATTCCCTTGCTCTCCTAGACTTTATGCTCTTGTAATCATCACCGATTGGTGAACCTAACAGTTGGAAGATTAGTGTTAGCTGATGCCTATAGTCTTTACCTGGGAACAGCGGAGTACCACGGAGTAACTCAGCTAGGATACATCCGACGGACCAGACATCAATGGCAGTTGTATATTTAGATGCGGTCAGCATGATTTCTGGAGCACGATACCACCTTGTAGCGACATACTCCGTCATCATACTCACCTTGGTCTCCGGAGAACTCGTGGATTGACCATTCTTACGATCATCGATTCTTGCAAGACCGAAGTCGCAGATTTTCAAGTCACAATTGGCGTTCAACAACAGGTTGGAAGGTTTCAAATCCCTATGGATCACATTGGCGGAGTGAAGAGCCTTCAGTCCACGAAGGACCTGATAAATGAAGTACTGGACATGATCATCAGAAAGTTTTTGGGAAACAATCGCTCTGTGGAGATCAGTTTGCATGAGTTCTTGGATAATATAGACTTCGTTGAACTGTTCGAACGATGCCGGCTTCTGAATATCAAAGATAGAAATGATGTTCTCATGCCTAAAGTGTTTCAGCAGTTTGATCTCTCTCAGAGTTCTCACCGAGAACAGAGGTCTTTCAAAGGGCTGGATCTTCTTGATAGCGACCTTTGTCCCTGTTGGTTTATGGAGTGCCATACACACGACGCCATATGCGCCTTCTCCCAGCAGTTGTTGAACTTCGAAGGAAGTCGAGATGTTGAAAGTGATCTTCTTCTGGCCCATTGCTTATGTGTCCGTCATATTGGTCAGTGCGGTTGAAAGACGAAGGATAAGGGAATTAGAGGGCCTTTTAAATTCTTCCAGAGTGCCATGCTCAGCATGCAATAGTTAATAACATGAAACCATGCCTTGTATTAAGTGCAGCTCATTAAGGCTGTAAGTGGAACCTCAAAAAGTCGTTAAGCACGGCTGGTTTAGTATCCCCGGACACCACCACCTCGTTGGTTTCATGATGAAACCAACCTGGCTAAGGTCAATCTTGAATAGTTTCGTTCGAAACTAAGGATTTTAAAGAGCCACTTGGATCAGATACTGCAGATACAGGCAACAAGTATAAAATAAACATTATACATATGATTATTGAGCGATTCAATGGCGTAAAGCAGCCATAAAATTGACATAAAGGCAAGAAACCGAGAAATGACCAGTTGGTTATGAAGCGCTGTGCCGAATTCTCGGCCAAATACGATAGGCTCAGCACAGATCTGATAACCAAAAGAGATGATAAAATTCTGCGGATCACTTTTCTTCTTTTCTTGATCAATCTATGAACTATTTCAGTTCATAGCTCATACCATCAAGAATGCCACCAATCACTTGCCACATCCTTGATACCACCAGGGGTCGCCCTGCTGCGGAGGTCTTTGTTGCCATATACAAGATTGCAGATCTTCCTGAGGACGGCGAAGAATTAGTTATCGAGGATATTGAGCCATTTGGTGTTGCAAAGACTAACTCTGATGGTAGAGTTCCACACTGGACATTCCACCCTCAGAAAGATCTTTCTCAACTGGGGATCAAAGGGGAATGTTGGAATGAGCTGAAGGAAGGAATATACAAGATCAGATTCCAAACCTCCCAGTACTTCAAGAGGCTAGCGCAGGAGGATAGGGATAAGGGTATCACAAGTGATGATAGAACGTTCTTTCCTTTTGTGGAGATCATTTTCACGGTAAACGATCCACCTGACGCTCATTACCACATTCCTTTGCTTTTGGCTAACCACAGCTATACCACTTACAGGGGAAGTTGAGTTTGGTGGTTGAAAAGTCATGATGATCATCAATCTGAAAATTCAATCAATGAATGGTCCTGGCCTCTTCAAGGAGGTCTTTGCAGTGCAGAGATGTCATCGATGATTAGAACTTACACACTTACAGCTAGCTACAACCATGCAATCACAAACTATAATGAAGTTCTTCCTCTGTAGAATCCGTCATATGACGGGGGCCATGCTGTGTCCACTTACAAATATATCTAAGCTCTTCCACTAACACATTTTTCTCTCTGATGGGCATCATATACGCCAACTGCCCCACAAATCATTCTAAGCCAGCAATGTGTCCCCTGGACACAAACAAAAGTAAATAGGAAAAATCACAAACTCAAACGGCAAAGAAAAAACATAAGTAGAGAATCTAGAACAGAGCGAACTGGAAAAAGAAGCAAGACATTCATAAAATCTTGAACGAAAAAATCATCTTCTCTACTACATTAACCTATACCCTGCTTTTCCAAGCTTCTACTTACCGCTTATCCGCTATCCTTGTGGCCCTTCGGCCTTATCGTCACACGCTCAGCACTTCCATATTCAAAAGATTCACACAAGACGACTTCAAAGAAGCAAGATCCACGTTCATCCATTCAGTATGACTACTATTTTCCTCTCCAAAGACTCGGGGACTTTGAATCTCAAGCAGTCGCAAATAGAACAGGTTGTGCCAACAACATTAGAGCCATCATCACCCACCCCTGTGTCCGTGACGACGCCTATGTCTAGAGTTGGTACTGCAACTGATGAGTCAGGTATTTTCACTCAGCAGAACTCTATTGATAGTCAAAACACTACGACGACCAACAGTAATGGTCGTGTCGAAGAAATGACACATGATCCAGTGGTATTGCACCCTCATGATCCTTTGTGTACAGCAACTCTGGACCAGGTCTTGGATAATGAGAGCATAGTTCTGATACGCAGCAGCCAGCAGATTCATACATCTCCACCTGAAGAAGAAACCATAATGATAAACTACCTTGATACACAACTGACGAGGCATTCTAACAAATCATATATCCAAGACGCTGAAGAGCAGGATGTTCTGCTGAATACACATACTCAAACCCACAGGCGCAGATCCACTAGAGCAACTTCAGCCACCAGCAATATTGATCCTCTGCATGTTGAAGTTGAGAAAATGCGTCGTACTGCCTCGAAGAAGGAGAAGAAAAAACAGAAAAATTTGATTGATGATGATAGAGTCCTTGTCGGTAAGAAAGTCAGCGAAGGACACCAGAATTACGTGATTGCATACAATATGCTAACAGGTATCAGAGTCTCTGTGTCGAGATGCTCCGGGGTGCCGAAACCTTTGAAAGATGCTGACTTTAACGTGATTCAAAAGCTAAGATTTGATTCCTCTGGTAACGAATTAACACCGTCATCAAAGTATGATTTCAAGTTCAAAGATTATTGCCCTACTGTGTTTCGTAAATTGCGTGGTCTCTTTGGCTTGGACCCTGCGGACTATCTTGTGTCGTTGACTTCCAAGTATATCTTATCTGAGCTCAATTCTCCAGGTAAGAGTGGTTCATTCTTTTATTTTTCTCGTGATTATCGCTTCATCATCAAAACTATCCACTATTCAGAACATCGCCAACTCCGGAGGATTTTGAAACAGTACTATGAACATGTGAAAAATAACCCAAATACAATGATTTCTCAGTTCTATGGGTTACACAGGGTGAAAATGCCCATCTATTATGGCAGAAAGAGAAAGATTTACTTTATCGTGATGAATAATTTGTTCCCACCACATAGAGATATTCATAGAACTTATGATTTGAAAGGTTCCACTATGGGTCGTTACTCAACACCATCCCCAACAGAGCAAGTAGTCTTGAAAGACTTGAACTGGCTACAGAACCAAGAAGTTATCCGTTTCGGGCCCATTAAGGAGAAGGAGTTTATGCATCAGTTGAAGATGGATGTTGAACTCTTGAGTAGGCTGAACATTATGGATTACTCCTTTTTGATTGGATTCCATGATTTGGGGAAAGCTCAAAATGAGGATGCACTCAAGAGAAAGAAGCTTTCTGTGTTCTCACCACCCTCATCCAATCTTCAAGATTTACAAAAGACTAATCCTAGATTATTGAGCCACTTGCACGATCTCCCCCTAGTTGAATACGACAAGACCAACTTTTTCTATACCGATGAAGGTGGTATTCAGGCTACTGGACCACATGATGAGCCTTTGCAGGATGTTTATTATTTCGGTATTATTGACTGCTTAACAAACTATTCAGTAATTAAGAGATTGGAGACTTTCTGGAGAAGCTTGAAAAATGATCGAAAGACTATCAGCGCTGTTCCGCCCAGAGAGTATGGTTCACGATTCCTCACATTTGTACAGCACTCGATCAACGAGAACACAGCAGGTGAACAGAAGAAGAAGGATGATTGATTTTGCCTGCGTTTATTATCCTTTCTACTCATCTTTAATGCATTCTATGATAACCGTTTTCGATGAAAATCTTGGTGTAGATTAGATTTCTCTCTTAAGGAAAGCCGGCAGGCGTACGTTTCCTCATGCTCCTGGATAATAGGTGAAGCGTGGCAAGGCGAAAATTTAAAGTAACTGAGAGATGAAGATACTGCAAATGACTGAAATATATCAGGCGAAGAGATCCTCCTAATGAAATTTTATTATGAAGTTCCTCCCGGCGCTCCCTGTTGTCTGATCATTTCCATTGCGTTTTGATCCCCTTTGAAATCAAAACAAATCAGAAGAGAACAACAGACATAACTAGGAACAAAAAAAATGAACAACGGTAACGCAAAATCGCAGATGAGCGCCAATTCAGAGGAAGAAGAGATGCTTGCAGCCTACCAGCTCAAGACACTTAATCCACAATCATGGGAGGATTCGATTGAGAATGCTGCCGTGACAGCGTTTGCGCACCATGATGTTGATGAAGTTGAAGACAAGGCATATGACCTTCTCTTGGAATTGGTGAATCGGGACTTCAACCAAGACTCACATTCGTCCTTGGTTGATCCATTGAACCCATCAAGGAGCATAAATGACAAATTACAACAGAGCGCTATCTCGACTGCAAACATCCCAGAATTCAACATTGCCAGTAAGCAGTTTACATCGAAACAGTTCTTGAAAGTGATTCATGCAAGAGATTCCTTCGAAGAGTTGAGGCAAGGCTTGAACTCACTTGAGGATTCAATTACGCATAAGAATAAAGAGTTGAGAGAGTTAGTTGAAAGGGAGGCTCTTAAGTTTGTCAAATCTAAATCATCGTTGGATCACGTACTTCAGCAGTTCCAGAAAAGTGGGTTCAACGATGGGAGTGGAGGATTGATTGCACTGAAGACAAGTGTGAGCGATGCTAATAAAGAAGGTACACTCTTAGTCAAGCCCATCTTGGCTAATAAGCAGAAGGAGTTGAAGTTGAAACAGTCAATTGAGTTGATTGAGCAGAAGAAGCTCTTTTTCAACTTACCAAAGCAGCTCAGAAGATATATCCAGGATCATGACTATGATAACTTTATTCACTACTATAAACAGGCCAAAGCGATGAAAGAATCGGATAATAGTAAGGTGGTGAACAGAATCTGGGAAGAAGTTGATGAGATTACAGATTCGTATAAGAAAAGACTTTGGAGCTCCTTAAACAAAAAAGATAAGAGTGATGACTTCCTGAAATCAATAAAGAAGCTGATGGAACTTGATGCTATTGATAATCCAATATTGGAATGGATCGATGTGAGATGTAAGACTTTCATCGTGGATTTCATTGAAACTTTTGAAAGATATAGGGAGAAGATCTTGAACTTACAGGTCAACATCCTTTCAACTCTTTCTTACCCAGATTTCAGCCACTTCAAGGCTGCATTATCGGGTAATGATCAACTCGTTGACTCAACCATCATCATTGAGATGTGGTTGATGTTTAGAAAGATGGAAGATGTCCTGAAAGCGCAATCTCAAGATTTCATCAGATTTTGGAACCATGTGGAGAATTTCATTAATGGAAACTATCTTCAGAAACTCCAATCCAACTATATTGATCCAAATTCCCCATTCTTGAGATTAGAAGATTATGAAATTGCAGCTGTTAGAGCCAGAGGGGAAGAGTGCATTGATAAATTTGTTAACAAAGTTTCGCTATTCTTTAATTCCACCCAAAGCTCATTGGATCCAGATACACCGGACTGTAAAAGCGATGGATCGTTGTCAAATTTCGGATTCATCCCCCCCTTTACAAACAGTTTGAGTACGTTAAAATATCTGCCATATATCTTGGGTGCAGTTTCTGAGACTTTGAACGATCTTGGCCAATTATCTATCAGTAACAAGGTTGTGGAATCTTTGAGGAACTTATCACTCAGTATAAATGAAAGGGTAATTGGAGGTGTATGCGCATCCTGGTTGAGTGATTGTCATAACTTCTATAGATTGGAGGATTGGACTAAACTGGACTCAGGTGAGACAACATTACCGGGTTCTATTTTAGAATTTGAGACTTATGTGATTGAAAAATTAGGAGATCTACTATTTGAAAGATTACCGGAAGGTAAAGACGTTCAGATTGTGAAATATCCATCGAAGAAAATCCTCACTGGTATAGAGATCCAGTTTTTAAGAAGTTTCGATGTCTTGCTAGAGAGTATGATCAAAAAAGTGATCGAGGAAAATCATGACCATTCAGTTTCGAGATACTCAAAGAATCATCATAAATTGATGACACTCTTCAACATTAAGAAGATGGCCCAAAATGTCGTTCCTCGTCTGCTGCAGAAATATGATGCCGTTTTCGAAACTCAGCTCCAGTCCAGAAAACTCGAAATCTACAATATTCTGCAAAAGATGGAAAATACCATTTTTGATGCATACATGACCGAGCAGAGAAAGCCGATCTCCTTGATTGTACATCATGGTATTTCATCTTTGGATTGGTCAAACATTAATTCAAAACCGACAAAGGTCTCTTCTTACATCTACGAAACTGTGAACGTCCTGGTTAATGTGCACATTGGAGTGTTATCCGTGTCTTCGGAATTGATTGGTAATGTCATGCGAGACCTTGTGGAATACGTATCAACGAGTTTACTCAAGGAGTTCAGAGATATTAGTTTATTTTCGATGGAGGCTGTAAGCCGAGTGATCCTAGATGTTGAGTTCTTCAAAGCAGTGGTTGGTAGATCTGCTACCACTACTACTCTAAACAACCTGAAATTGATCTACAAGACTATTTCAACGCATAATGTCAACCTTGGATCCATACTGGACTCAAATGCTGAGATCTTGGCTGATGCGATGGCTGGTTCTCGCATTGAATGCGATATCTTCAATAGTTGACCTTTTTTTTACAAAAATTCATAGAACAAACGATATTGTTATGTTATTATTGTACACGAGATTTGAGATGTTCTGATTATCTTCTCTTTGGTCCACGAATCGGAGGTGGTGGTTTTGTATGTGTTGGATCAAACATTGGGGCATTCCTTAGCATTTCTGGTACAACAAAGAATCTTATAGTGGAACCTCTAATGAACACATGATCCATATGTGTAACGCTACCCTCTCTGGAGGTAACAGTAATGTCGCTCAGTTGGACATTCATGTTGTCCTCAGCTGTCCTGATGTTAGCATTCAAGTCACTATAAAAGAGTACGAAAAACTCACATTCTATAAGCTTTCCACGGTACGTTTCACCTGAGTTCAACTCCAAGGAGACAATATGACCTTGTGCTTCACTAAGAAGCTTCACTGGGATTCCAGTCGACATCGTCTAATAGTAGTTCTAGAAGTGCCTTAGAACAGTTGAAGGGTTGATTTTTTGAGTTTGTTGATTGTGTATGCGAAAAAGGTAGCTAAGCTTGATTTCCGAATTAGGAAAATACAATATTGTACCTTCCATAATACTGATAGAGTATGAAAATAGAGAAAGGTGAACCGCGGCCACAACATCAATCACCGAAGAACAACCGAAAAGAGCACAGCACTGACAAAGGACAACATGGAGGAGATGCCCGAGCTCAATGGATCCTCCATTTTTAGCATCGCACCTGTTCAATTCCAAACCAATGTCGTGAATGTTTGTTGTTTGAGTGTCTCCAATGATGTGCTGGTGATCGCATTCAAGAGTGGGAAACTCTTTAGAATTGACTTGAACAACCCCTCCGTGATTGAGACATTAGAGCTTCCATATAAGAGGTCATTGCAAGAGTTGGGGAAGATTGAGAAGGTATTCCAGGATCCAACTGGTTCCCATTTGATTGTGACAACGAGTAAACCAGAGACGTTCTACATTCACAGGCAATCCACTGCGTTCAAGTACCTACCAGAGCTGAAGAATGTAAAAGTGAATAGCATCGGTTGGAATGAGCAAGCTGTTGTTGAACAGAATACAGGCGCTTTCTTGATTGGTGATAAGAATGGCGGTATTCATGAAGCATTCCTCGAGTATTCAGAGTCGTCTCAGAAGTATGGAAAAAAGGTCCAAAAAGATGTATACAAGAGATCGTCCAGCATAGATGGACTACAAGTCTGCTATGATCCCAATAAAAATCATATTACCATTATCATGGTCTCTGGTGACTCTATTGCTTATTGGAACGAGGAACTCAAAAGAAAAAATGCTAAGTATGATGATCTTGTACTAGGTGCATCCTTCAAGGCCCCCCCAGTTGAAGTCGAACAGTATCAAGACTTGGGTAACATCAATGGTACGAAATTCACAGCCCACAATTCGGACTTTGCATGGTTAACGACAGCCGGTACAGTATTTGGTAAGATCTCCATGGATAAGATATCAACAAAGCGGAACATCAGAAATCTGAAGATTATGTTGAACATGCAACTTCCTGAATCTTCACATAAGTTCAAGTCTGTGTTGATCACTAAGTATCACCTTATGCTTCTTCGAGGGTCAGAGCTTTTCATCATTAATAAGGTCAATGATGAACTGGTATATCATCAAACCTTGCCATTATCCGAAGGTGAACGTTTCATTGGATTAAGTGGCGATTATTCAAAGTCAACATACTGGCTCTATTCCAACTCAAGCATATATGAAATTACAGTGGATGACGAAGAGAGGGATATTTGGAGATGTTTGATCGAGAACAATGAATACAACGAGGCATTGAGCATTGCTCGTGACTCAAAGACAAAGGATATCATTTATGCCCAGCAAGGAGAATATTTGATATCTCAAGACAGGCACATAGAAGCTGCCAGATCATTTGCGCTGTCAAACAAGTGGTTCGAAACGGTTGCTTTGAAGTTCATTCAGTCAGATAAGGAAGATGCATTATTGGAGTACTTCTTGAGGAAATTCATTGTATTAAAGTCAAATAAAGATTATGATTTTAAGATGCAGTTGATTATGTTATCGTCTTGGATTGTGGAGCTGTATCTGGAGAAGCTTAATGACTTGGATGACTTACTGGCTACGGAGCAAGCTGTTCATATAGAGGATACCACGATTCTGAAAACCTCTACGGAGAAGCTATTCCAAGAATTTATCTTTGAGAATAAGGATTCACTAGATAAGGAAACTATCTATCAAATTATATCGTCACACAACAGACGTTCAGAACTGCTTTACTATGCTAACCTGATCAATGATAACAGCTTTGTTCTATCGTATTGGATCAGATTGGAAAAGTGGGACGAGGCCTTGAAAATCTTGAAAAAAACCAACGACTCAGAAATGGCCTATAAGTTTGCAACAGTGCTGTTAGTGAATTTTCCGCGGGAAACTGTAGATTCCTGGTTGAAGCTCTCTGACCTCGATGCAGCAAAGTTACTACCGGCTATTTTGACGTACAATAAGAATGCGAAGAAAGTGAGATCATCTAAGCATCATGGTATAAGATTCTTGTTGTCTTATGTGGAGACGACTAAGAGCAATGATGCCAGTGTCCATGATACTTTACTGTTTCTCTTGATATCTAATGAGTCGTCTGACAATGAAGAGATTATTTTGAGATACTTGGAAGAAATTGGATCGCAGATGTGCTACAATCCAGACTTCATCTTGAGACTCTGTTTGAAGTTCAAAAAGATTCAATCCGCTACCTTTATATATTCCCTTCTTGACTGCTATGAAGACGCCGTGAACTTGGCATTGGGCCATGACATGATTGACTTGGCCATGGTAATAGCAGATAAACCAGATGATGATAAGACTCGAAAGTTCTTGTGGTTGAAGATTGCCGATAAGAAGACTTCAATGATAAGACCATCCGAGAAGGAGAAAGTAAAAGAAGAAGTAAAATTCCTGTTGGACAAGTGTGAGTTGTTGACGATTAAGGACCTATTACCACGAATTCCGGATTTCACGTCGATCGATAATCTGAAGGATGAGATATGTTCTGATTTGGAGAATTTCGGGACTTTGATAAGTAAGTTATCGTTCGAGATGAGCTCTTCTATCAAGCTTAATGATCATATCACAGATCAGATAGCAGCGTATAAGGAGAAGGCACAAGTGATCCCAGCGGGGGAATCATGTTCTCTATGTGATCTGCTTTTGACATCAAGGAAATTTTTCATCTTCCCTTGTAAACATGCCTTCCATTCTGATTGCCTTGTGAAGGAGATCCTGAAGTCCAGTGACTACGCTACAAAGAAAAAATTGGAATACCTGCAAAGGAAGTTCATCTCTACAAGACAAGAGAAGGGGGCCAAATTCGTGAATATTCCTGAAGTTGATTCTCTGCTATCAAGGAGATGTCCTCTCTGCTCTGACATGAAGATTGACACCATCGATCAGCCTTTAGAAGATCCGAAGGATGACTGGGAAGTTTGAGAATCGCTTCATAAAATGTTTAGATGTTTAGCATTAATGAACAGCGTAACGAAGTAAATCTTTCCTCTATATTGTTGACTGTGATGGCCGTTCTCATAATTCAGCTTTCGCGAATCACTTCACGGACATTTACAAACAACAACTAACAACAACTAACAACAAACGAGACGGAGCAAAGAATAAGCAGCCAAATATGTCCCAAAACGAACCAAAAAGCCTGGAAGAGAGTATGAATGTTGATGTTGGTATTGATATTGAGGATGAAGAGATTTTCAACGATACGGCGAATGTTACCGAACAGACGAATGGCGGTGAATATAAGGACGATGATGGTGAAGACGCTGGCGTAGGAATGCCAGAACTCCCTGAGTTTACAAGAAAGGACAAGACTTTGCATGAGGTTTTATCGATGATGGAAGACTACTATCCTATCGTGAGTTAATCAGAAGTACGACCTTTTGATACTTGACTAACAGCGAATCAGATACCTGATGCGGTGACAGATTATTACCTTCAAAAGAATGGTCTTGACTGTGATGACGTGAGAATGTGAGCAGATTGTAACAACTATGAGACCGCCATACTGACAATTTTAATAGAAAAAGAATACTCGCCCTTGCGACTCAGAAGTTCATCTCTGATATCGCCACTGATGCCTATGAATATTCTCGTATAAGATCATCATCCACTTTGTACAACTCATCTAACCCACAAGCTAGAAACAAATCACTCATGGCTGGTGCAGCTGGTCAACAGACTACCAGCTCCAACCAAGGTAACAGCTCAAAAAAAGTGGTGCTAACGATGGAGGATTTGAGTAGCGCGTTGTCAGAGTATGGTCTGAACGTCAGTAGGCCAGATTTCTACCGTTAATTTCTTTCGTTATTTATGATTTTTTTTTGGTTTAAATTGTACGTTTATAGTTAATATCACGGAGACTAAATACTTGGATACAATAAATGGACATTACGGTTATATTCAATTATGGACGGAAGAAGTGTGTGTTACCCACACTATCCTGATGGACCAGCATGTGTCTCTTAAAATCATTCAACTCGCGCCTGATCTGTTGGATGACCTGTGGACTCAGCTGATAGCTTGAGACAGAGGAGGAATGACGATCATAAAGACGTGGAGGGTATGTGTTATTAACAAAGATCTCATTAGCGAATCCCACTTTCTTTCCATTATCATGTTTGGACGTCCTGTGTTTCAAAATCGACACAAGCTCTTGCGTGTAGATCTTTGGATCCTTTGGCTCATTAGTATTAATAATCTTGAACTGATCAATGGAATCATCAGCGCGACTTTGCGATTGTTGTGACCACTTAGTCGAGGTGCTCAATGATCTAATGGATTTACGTCTTTCGATGGACTTAGATCTCATCATTTTACGATGTGATTGACCAAGATCTGGCAAGTCCAAATCTGGAAAAGAGGTCTCACCAAACTCAGTGATTTTTTCAATGAATTCAATATCATCAAATGTCATCACAAAGTCCTCGTCGTCTGAGTTATGGTGCATATCCGATGGGTTCAGTTCATTCTTCATTACTTCCTTGGAGTCACGTTCTTGTTTTGGGTTTTGCTTTGGTTCATTCCCACTCAGTTTGGAGAACAAAGCATCTAAAATCATCTCACTCCTATAATCATCACCTCGATCCAACTTCCAATCAGAGAAATCACCAATGTTGATGCCATCATCTTCGTCACCTTCAATGAATGAAAAAGCGTCAGAGTTAGATAGTGATCCATCATCTATTCTGAATGTTGGTTCTTGGGTTGATCTCTCAGTTGGGTTGATAACGGTATTTTGCACAACAGTGTGGACCGA
This sequence comes from Williopsis mrakii, assembly GCA_003706445.3. NCBI lineage: Eukaryota > Fungi > Ascomycota > Saccharomycetes > Phaffomycetales > Wickerhamomycetaceae > Williopsis > Williopsis mrakii. The sequence goes on from PPLH03000013.1 coordinate 178,482, forward strand.
TTGAACCGTCTTTGATTCTAAAGGTACTGTAGAGCTCCTTTTAGAATCAAACACAGACAGTTTATTTGCTTTTCTAGACTTCTTGCTTGAAAACATTCTTGAGAAGAACTTTCTGATGCTCGATGGCTTTCTCTCAATCTCAGCAGGTACTGCTGACTGCTTCACAACTTTCTGTGGTGATAACTGAATCTGTGGAGGTGATGGAACTCTTTGCTTCAATCTTTTTGGTTCCATCGGCTTGGCCAAGACCTGCACTGGCTTAACGAGCGTTGGTTCGCGTAGACTTGGCTTCTTGGACTGAATCACCTCCACTGTACTTGTTGAGTCATCCTTTTCCATCTTATCGAACTTCTCACCTGTAGGCGGATTAGTCAACTCTTCAATCTTGTGCAGAGAAGGAGGAATTATCTGGCTTTCCACTTGCAGGGACTTTGAACTTGTAAAATCATCAATAGATGACGCAGGTGTACTCTCATTAACACTGGAATTCGTCCTTGAAGCACCCGAAGGAGATGGAGAGTCAGAATTGTTGAAAGATAGTGTGAGAAAATCATTATCATTTTTACCGCTTTCAGAAACAATCGTGGATGACGAACCTGAGGCAGAATGTTGAGCAGATCTTGCAATGGAACCAGAGGCAGACGCATACATTGGGGCTCTTGGACCGATATGCTGCTCTGTGTCCAGTCTCTTCAGACTCTGACAGGAGTTTGGTTGCTTGTTTCGTGGTGTATAGACCTCACCATTAGGGAAAGTAAACTGCTGTTTAGGTCTATGGCCATGACGACGCAACGGGGCATTTTGTGGCATGATGAATTGTGAAGATGAAGAGCTTTTCTTTAGCTGTCTGTGCTGCTGTATATGGGCTCTTTCAACTGACTGTCTTCTTGGTGTCGGTATACTTGTGAGGGACTCAGACTTCCTCAATGGGCTGTGAAGTTCCACAAGATTCTGTTGAAAACTATTAGATCTTGGAACCTGAGATCGTGTGGCTTGAAGTGCTTGTGCGGAGAGGGATGACGATGATGGGAATGACTTGAACATCTTAGATCTCGAGGCCCTTTGGAATTTAGGATCCATGTCTAACAGACCAGCCGTTGTTGTGTCCCTGGGTATCCGTGGAGTATCTGTCATTGATGTGAATGAACTGAAACTGGTCACAGAGTTAGATCTATTGTAGTATGCTGCCTGAGTCATATTGAATGAGCTGAATAATATTCAAGTGAAGGTTTTCCCTGTCCGCAAAAGAGAGTGCGTCAAATATAGCAAAGGATAGTTTATGTCTCCTCCAAGAAGACAGAGCGAAGAGCTGAAGCTAGGCTAGTAACGATTGAAAGAGCCAGCTGAGTTAACTAGACCACAGGTTCAGTAAAAGTGTAACCAAGCAGCGATGAATGCACCCAACAGAAATCGCACTTTCTGTGCTCTCCTTGTTTTGTATCTTTGTTGACACGGCTGCTTTGTTCAGACTTTTTCCTGGCGCAAAGATCTGACGGATTTACTGCGACTGCGCTGTGGGTGTGACCTGCAAAGGGGGGGGGGATGAAAATGATATATCTCCTAGGGATGATGAGGTTCAATGAATGGGTAATTGATGGAGAACAGGCTTCTAAATCCAATCCCTGTTAATCCCACTATTTCACCGAAATGGCTGGTGTATTTTTAGGAAGATCTGTGTGGAAAATTCCCAGTTTCGGAAGTCTTCGTGCGTTCGGCGATCGGTCTTTTGGGAGGCGTTGGAGCTGGCTTTGGAAGGGGGTGTTTCTTGTGTTGTAAATGTTCATGATCTTTTCTATAGAGTTCACAATATGTGTTCAACGTTCTACATGATAGCATTTTTCGTCTCACGTTCGATTTTAAAGTGGGTTATAACCCCAAACGTCACCCGTTCACCAGCAGTAGCTTCTTGGACAGCAACGTCTAATGACAGAATGTGGGCTTTGTGCCAAACACCAGGCGCCCCTGTGGAAGGTATGCCTGCGATATGTACGCGCCTGTTTTAGACTACCATAGCGACTTCACCAAAACCTAAAAGAAGAAAACATTCAAATCTCAAACTCAAAAGTACCACAACTCAGAGAAACCTATAGGTATCTAAGGTTTATCATCAGATATCTGTCAAGTTGCTGTTGCTCCGACAACCTGTGCTACGCGGCCTGACGCACGTCTCCGAACTCTAATTCCGCTTCTGGTAAATAGATCTTTTTTGAGATACAACAGCCACATGGTATATACAACTCTATTATTATGGGGGTATGTACATTCATTATTCATCACTTTGACATTTTTTCCCTTTTAGTACACCGCTCTGCCTTTACCCTTGCCACAAATGGCACTGATCTCTCTGGCACCTTCATCATCACCAATCTGTTGAAGTGCCACATAGAGTGGCTTCAGAGTGTAGAAGTCCCATGGAAACTGGTTCTCTGAGGACTTAACCACACTTACTGCGTCTCTATAGAGTCCCAGCTGTGTTAAAGACTGGGCCATCTCTTTGGCGAACTTGAAGTCCAAACGATGTTTCTCGCGTTTCGATAGCGATTGATACTCTGATGTGGATCTATAGCGACCTCTCTCTAACCATGCCTGCTCACACATATCGGCATCTTGGAATCTCTTACCAGCAGATAAGTAAGTGTGATAGATCTCACTATTTCTCTCCACTTTGAAGTTGAGCTGCTTGAGGCACAACAACGCTGGCGGTGAATTATCTAAAGACTTTTTCACTATATCTTCATCTGGCTGTTCCAAAACAAACTCATTTTTACCAATCTCTCTGTTAGGGAAAGTGTACAGTTTATAACGCCTTAGGAATTCCTGCTTGTCCCCATGTTCCACTGCGATTCTCAAATATGAGATCAACAGGTTGACATTCAACGAACGCGGATCATTAACCATGTTGAACGCCCAAATGGCATTAGACTCGGCAATTATGTGCTTTGAGTATGTCAAATTTCTCAACGGCAACATCGGCGGATATCTCTCCCTTTTCATCTGAATCTCAATATCATCCACATCTCTTTGATACAATCCCATAAAATCAACCATCCGTAATGCATTGCGACGAATCGTTGCACCGTCTTCATGATGTAAAACCTGAGGGATATGACCAGGCTTGAAATCACGATAAGCCATCAATAAATAGTTCAGTGCCTCTGGCCCAGCTGTTGATTTACCATGTTTCTCAAAAATAGTCAAGAACAGCGCTCTTGCTAGTTCCAAATCACCATCAGATGCAGCAAGTCTCAACATTGATTCAAAAGTCTTCACATTTGGTTCCAAATTGCGTTTATGTATTTCAGAAATAAAATCATAACCCTGAATCAAATGGTCTTTTTCTTTCGAACAAGTTTGGATCAAAGTATTGTAAGTGAAAATAGTTGGCTTCAGGCCTTGGTCTAGCAACTCCCGGTATAAATCCAAAGCTTTGTGGATGTCACGCTTTCTCGATGCCAACTGGAGCATGGTGTTATATGCTTCAACATCCGGTTTGCTTTTTATGGATCTGAACTTCATCATTTGGAAGATCTCATTGGCTTGTTGTTGATCTCTCAGATCAACACATAGTTTTAGAACATTAGTATAAACTTTGAGACTAGGCTCTAATTGATTGTCAAACATTTTTGAAAGCGTCAGGTTGATTCTTCCCAGGTTGTGAGTCTTTGAGAAGGCCTTGATCAAATGACCATACATATACTTAGAAGGGGCGATACCAGATTGAGTAGCCTGATCAAATAGGTCTTGTGTCTTAGTATCGTCTCCTAATTCAGCATAATGTTTCATGAAAAAGTCATAATGGTGGGAGTTGTAATCTGGACGTACCTCTTTCAACATTGCATCTAAAATTTCCAGAGTGGATTCATTTAAACTTCCAACTGAAATCTCCTTTAGAAATCTATCCATATCACCTGTAAGGAGTCCTTTAAAGCCACCTTTATGTTTGTATAAGTCAATTACTAAACCATTCCAGTTCTGATTGTCTTTAACCACAATATTTCGTACGGAATCACCAATCTTTGTCAAGACAGCCTGTGGTAAGTTAATACCCTTAGCAGGCTCATTAAACAGCAGTGCTCCTGCTGATCCAGGAGGTAGAGATAATGGATCATGGTTACCCTCTAGCATCAGCTCATTAAACAACATAGAGACATCTTCATCATCTGGATCTACAATTTCGTCTAGATCACCAACTTCCGTCTGAACATCCTCTTCCTTCTTTTTGTATATCTCCGTCTTCACTTTCTGCGCTAGTTGTTGAAGCTCCTTGATCTTCTCATCCAGTAGCTTAGATTCAAACTTCTGTTTAGCCGTCTCGATATTATCCTGTCTTCTTCTCGATTGTTTCTTGGGTATCCTATTCTTTCTTGGCGCGATAATCAATGTCCTTATGGGTATGTATGAGGGCTGTGGTACTCTGAAGAGTCGAATACTCTTCAGTAACCCCTTCATCTTATAGTTTTAGCTCAGTCGTTCGTCTATGTTTGTGTGTTCTCTCAAGAAATGAAAAATTCAGCTCATCGCTGTGTATCCCAAAATGGAAAGGTTAAGGAGCGCGAACAAGTGCACTCACTGTTTACCTTCTGATACTTTTCTCACTTGTCTGATCTCTTTAATATTTCCGTCTATCTGCCTGTCCTTTCGAGTATCAGAGAATGATATAATGGGAAGAGTACGGATAGATCACTCAAACAAGTGGATCGATTTTGCACCAGGCGTAAGCAACGTTGTTCTTAGGAGGGATGGAATCGAATTCTATTCGGTGGAGACTTTTCATAGCTCTCCATTCTATGATGCTACTACCCCAGTACTGGCCATTGATTTGCTTAAAAGTAAGTCTCTATATGATATATATGGATATAGTGCCACCAGAGCGGTCAGAGAAAATGTTACACTTCTAAATAACCATCCTGTGAGGCGAGTACGATTAATGGGGTGGATCACTGAGTGTTCCATCAAAGAGATCAGAGGGGAGTGCCACTATTTGATATCACTGGATGACTCTACAGGAGAGTCTATTCAGTGTCTCATCCATGGCGATACATTCTCACACTCAGGGCTGACACAACCAAATTTTGAAGCCAAGTTGGTTGAGGTCTTTGGCTATGGCCAACGGACTTTTGGTGATGTGGAGGTAAAAGTGGATTCCCTAAAGGTTATCAACGATGATATATACTTAAAGCATGAACTGATCTTTTGGAACGAAGCCTTAGAGGTGAGGAAACTATTACACATTCCATGGTCTCAAGCTGCACAAATCGATGATGATACTGAAGCTAATGTCTTGTTGAATAGAGCTGCTCAAAGAAAGAAACTAATCCAGAGCGACATCCAGTTGTCATCATCGAGAGAGGAAGAGCCGGCGCTTTTGTTGGACTCAAGTATCTGTATCATGAAGCAGAATAACAAGAAGCCTGAAGCAGAATTCTTAGAAAATCAAAATCCATCACGTAGCTCTGACTTAGCAGAGATTACGCAAGGGGTGTGTCAAAGGAAAACGCAGATGCATATGCCACTACGCTTCCCACGACAGCACGGTTCATCACAAGAATGGGAAAGCTTATTCGATCTTCATAAAAGGTATAAGCTCAAGGGGCTAAGTATATTGGAGCTCACGATCAAACTGATGCTATGGATGCATCAAAATATTGAACCTCAATTTCATCTCAACAAAGCATATCAAGATCCATCCATACAGCAATATTTGAAGCAGTTGGCTGAAAAAAAGTTCTCGCAGCAGGTTGTTGATCTTACGTCGTCTACGCAGATCAGATCTCTCAATGAGATTCACGGTGAGCTATTTCATAGGGCTAGACATGAATTGCAGAAGACCGGGTTGATCATCTGCACTAAGAGCAAGATGTGTACTGCCAGTACATTGATTGACTTCGTCTCTGAGCTCGAAGAAGTCTTGCGAGAAAACAAACGGAATCGGCCATCACTGATAAACTCTTTGGATTTCATTTCTATGTTCAACCAGACAATGTCTGCAAATGTTGAACTGAACAAGGAGATGTTACAGTGGCTAATATACCAACTCTTAATGGCCCAAGGTGATCTGAAGTGGTGGTACAAAGATTATCAGTGGATATACGAATCATGAATATTAAAATATCTATTGCGACACCAGATATTTTTCTCATAAGATATTTCCGTAGTCCAAGCTCCAAATACCGTTTTCCCAGCCTTGAAGTCTCAAAACTTGCCGAAGAAAAAAAAAAGGAATTCTTTCCAGGCCACCGAGAAATGTGAAATGGAGAAGTACTGATTTATGAATAGAATGAGGTACTGTGAATTAGAGATCTGAAAATGTCTTCTTAGCCGCGCTGGTCGTCCTAAATGTTAGCTGCACTTGCTCTTGTCTAAGACCCAATGCAAATGTATTCGGTATGCCCACGCTGTCAATACTGAAAATTTTCTCCGATGAGTTTTTGTGTCACATTTCTTTGTAAGAATCTGATCAGGAGAATAATACCACTGCAATGGCTCTTTTTCAAGTTGATGGGTGGGATTTGAACACCACCGAAGTCAAAATTGGTGGTAAATCCAAGAAGAACAATAAGAAAAGAAAGAGCCAAGATCAAGATGACATTGGTTCTAAGGTTTTGAAGACTGAGGAAGAACCAAAATCGAAGAAAAATAAGAAGGCTAACAACGCTAGCAAGAATTTTAAGAAGGTTGAAACTGAGCAAGTGAAGAGTGGGATACCGACCCAGGAGCCGAGAACCGAAACACCCCAACAGCTGTTCCCTACATTGGCTAAATTGACCCCATTACAACAGAAAATGATGGCTAAATTGACAGGATCGAGATTCAGATGGATTAATGAACAATTGTATACCATAACATCCGACGAGGCTTTGAAGCTTGTTCAGGAACAACCATCTCTATTTGATGAGTACCATGATGGTTTTAGATCTCAAGTTCAATCATGGCCAGAGAACCCAGTCGATGTCTTTGTCAACCAGGTCAAAGAGAGATCCTTGAAGAATGTAAATGCACCAGGTGGTCTCCCTGGTCATAGAGATAAGAGTGTCGTTATTGCAGATATGGGATGTGGAGAGGCACAATTTGCATTGGATATCGAGAATTACCTAAAAGAGAAACCCAACAAGGGTAAGAAACAAAGGGCAAGGGCAACTGATATTAAGGTTCACAGTTTTGATTTAAAGAAGGCAAGCGACAGAATCACGGTGGCAGATATTAGAAATGTACCATTGGAAGACAACTCCTGTAACGTTGTGATCTTCTGTTTGGCCCTTATGGGTACGAACTTCTTGGATTTCATCAATGAAGCTTATAGAATCCTCGCACCAAGAGGTGAGTTATGGATTGCAGAGATCAAATCCAGATTTGGTGAGAAGGATGGTAGAGGTGAAGAATTTGTGAACGCCCTCAAGCTCATGGGATTCTTCCACAAACAGACTGATGACGAGAATAAGATGTTTACCCGGTTTGAGTTTTTCAAGCCTGCGAGTGATGTGTTAGAGGAGAGAAAGGCCAAACTGCAGAGAAAGATGAAGTTCATCGAGCAAGAGGATGATAAGGAACAACTGCATAAGAAGAGACAGAAACTTCCGGAAGGGAAGTGGTTATTGAAGCCATGTATCTATAAAAGAAGGTAAATCATTAATGATAATACAGAGTCTTTACCTGAGTAGTTCCATGGTATTTATGAGTAGGAGAGAAGTATCTAATGTTTCCAGAATAAACTGCCATTTCTGCCATTATTCACTGTGCCAATAAGAGCAATTCGCCAGCAAGTTGATTGTTTACAATCAACTATTGTATAGTACTCAAATTACGGTAAAGCAAGGAGAGAAATCCAAAATGACTATTGAAAGGAGAATGAGTAGAGCCAGAAGGAACTCTGTTGTAGAGAGGATTGCCCACAACATTCCCCATCTTGAGGTGGGTTTGGTATTTTGTCTGATTCTGACAACACTGACTAACACTACAAAAAGAATCATATCACCCTAGGGCATGATGATTCACATGGATTGAAGCGATCTATATCTTCTGAAGTGCTGCTTGAAGGACATAAATTTGAAGAAGAACTGTTGTATCCTTTCAGCAACCAGGAAAAGCATCAGATCTTCCAGAAGTATGTCGATTCGTTTGAATACTCCGTGTTAACAACGTCCAAGGAACAAGAACAGTCAGATCATGAACAGAATCTGAAATATACTCAATTCATTGAATCTTGCTCATTCAGGAAGCACGCTTATGTTGAATTGGTACAATCGTCGAATCAGATCATTGATAAATTGACAGAGTTGACAGTGAAATATGATGCTGTTACCAAAGAGACCTCGGAATTTCAAGCCAAGTCAGATTCGTTGCTCAATGAATACACTTCATACATGCGATTGAATGATGATTTAAAGGCCAACTTGAAATATTATGAATCGTTAGACAAATTCATGAGAAAGTTGAACAATCCAAATCCGAACATCGTGAAACGTGAATCTTTCAAACAGATGTTGGCCGAATTGGACACATGCTTGGACTATGTCTCACAACATAAAGACCATAAGGAGAATGAAATATTCAAACGCAGATTTAGACAATGCTTGATTAGATCTTTGACCTTGATCAGAAACTATGTGGTCAATCACCTGAAAAATGTCAGGGATGATATCGCATACAAGTTGGGATCTACTACCAACAGAGTAACACAAGATGCATTGATATATACGAGATTTGGCTCAGATTTATCCTATTTAAATGATGTTGTGAGGGAGCTCTATGTACGTTCAAATGATGAAGAAGCTTCCGGTCTGTTGCAAGACTGCTACAACAACTATTTCAACATTAGATCAAGATTTATCTCGCCAAGACTTCATGAGTATTTCCAAAGTCATTCCAGCGATGCTAAGTCGATGGTACAGCATAGTCAATCTAACATCTCATATTTCACAAAGGTTCTAAAAGATGAATACGACCTGTTCTATCAGATATTTCCACAGGACCATAACGAATCTCTGATTAATTGGTTTCAGCAATTAGCTGAGCCGCTCTACGATGATTTGAGAAATTACATTCTTCGTGAACGCTCATTGACTGCACTTTGTGAGATGATCACTTTGTTAGAGAAGTACTATGAGTATGAGGAGCACTACGAAAGTTCATTTGAGACGATGAGTTTAGGAAAAGTTTTTGAACCCGTACTGCAGGATGTGCAATCTAGACTTGTTTTCAGGGCACAGATATTTGTTGAGGAAAATATTGTCAAGTATAAGCCGTCATCTAAGGATTTTGCCATCGGTTCAAGAAAACATTCTGCTAGCGATGTGGGTGATATAAGTAGGGTTAACGGCATGAAAGATTGGTATGCACCATTGGAGAAGGGTATTTCATTGTTATCAAAGATTTATGAGTTGGTTACATCCTCCGTCTTTGATGATCTGGCACATAATATCGTCCATGACTGTATTATTTCCCTAAAGTCGGGATATCCTCTGGCAGTTACTCATATGGGTAAGCTGGATGCTGATTTGTTTCTATTAAAGAATCTATTGATGCTGAAAGAGCATATTCATAGCTTCGACATTGAGTACGTTAGCTCAGAGACCTTTTTAGATTTCAGTGGTATTGGTGATGTCTTGAATAAATTACGGAATGGTAAATATGACATATTTGGACTTGTGCAAGATAGTGTTCCAAAAGTTGTTAAGAACATGATTGACGCTCGTGAGGAGTTGAGTGTGGAATTGAGGAATATTGTGCATCAGTTTACCCAGGATGTTATTATCCAGGTCATGTCACCGATAGATAGAGATGATACGACTTTGGATGATACTAGGATATTAAGGGATAATATCGAAAGTATGCTTCCAAGGGTGAGGGGACAAATTGAGATGTACATTCAAGATGAACAGGTTGTCGTTGCACTGATCGATGGTATCCAAGAATTGATCATCCAACAATATGAGATATACTACCTTGGGAATAGTGAAAGATTAGAAGATTTGGTGGATGTTGATACAATGATTGCGTTCATTGGCCAAGTTGTAAGTAAAATGTTTGAGGAAGGCAAACTGGATGCAAAGATGGAGCAGCTGACCATGGATGTACCTCAAGCTATTCCGGAAGCCTTAGAAGATAAATTGAGTATATCTGAGGAAGCGGAAACTTTGGAATAAGATGCGGAAGGAAGGAAAAAATTAATACATAAATATAGATCATTAATGTATATAAAACCTATTGGTTTTCCTCTTCATCATCCAATGGATTATAAGTATTCTCAGCTAATAATCTATTGAGTTCACTCTTAACAAAATCAACTTTAGAATCAGCTATCAGCAAGTGCGTTTCATCAAGTTCCTGAATTGTAGTTAGTATATTTATCAGAGGGTATGAGCAAAGGACGTACTTGTATCACGATATCATGTCTCTCAGAATCAATCTTGATTATTAGTGCTCTTATAGATGGATCACATTCAATCAGAGTGCCTTGAACTGTTAGTTGTATGCACTTACCTGTGATATTAAGTATACTTACCCTGTATAGCTTTTACCATTGCGTCTGATGTCAAGGGCTTTATGTCCTCCAGAAGGCGAGTACTGATACTCAAAGCGAAAGTACTGTGTGAGAGTTTGTTCAATGTTGCGCGTAACACATCTTAGTGGCACGCCCCTGATGGCAGATCTATGGAGGCGGCTTACTACTCATATCTCTACTCACATCTCTTTGTAGTATATGACAAGTCATCAAGGTACTTAAATGTGTATCTGTGGATACTTCTTCCATTGTGAGCGTCATTCGTTCAGTGTATCTAGAAGACTTTCTGGACATCATGATCTCAGGAATGAAGGCATAAATCTACCAAAAACACCACCGCTAAGGGAGCCAAACACATTGGAAGCGATATCATTCGCCTTGCCAAATTTATCACATCTTGTAAAGGCCATCGTGTTAGTCATAGTCAACGCAATTCCGATGACCACCAAGATCAACGATAGGAATTGCAACTTGAGCAGAGCCATGAAACCCAGCACACACCAGACTGCTGGCGTTATATACAGCCATAGCCAGAAAATTTTTGAATCGATCTGATTGATCTGTCTCTCTGGGTCGGCTGTTTCAAATACCCATATGCTTTCGCCTTGTTGGTCCGTTTCATTCCACCAACGTAACCCCACAAGGAGTCTTCCACTAATGTTCTTCACATTCCAGAAGTCAGCTGCCAGTAATAGGATAACTAGTATGAATTCGAGGATGCTAAATGGTTGTTAATATAAGTTGTCTATCGATGTGGTGATATCGGGAGTACTCACAAGTTACTGGTGAACCACATGCCAAGAGTGTATACCACAGGCGCACCTGATGATGTTAGTACTCTGGTATTATCTTGTTCTGTAGGCCATAAGTTGATATGACATAGTCACATAAATGGGCCGTAGCGTCTATCCCATACTCACCTATTCTGAAGCCCAAGTAAAACAGCAGAGCAACTGGGTGGGATGACTGTTGAAGTCTCTCTGAGAAAGTCTCTGCCATTGTCTATTTTATTGTTGTGGTCAATTGGATAAAAAGGGCTGTTGGCCTTTTGGTCTACTATCTGTCCTTCTCGTTCGCTTCCTCGTTGTTCCCGTCCTTGTCTACTCAGCCGTTGTTGATGGGGTCAAGATGTCCGGGTTTGCCTCACCAGATGCCGTAGGAGACGTAAACTCTTTTGACTCACTGAACGCATTTCTGTGAAATAGTGGGAAGGGCTGTTATTTAAAGGTGTCGTTGTGTTGAATGAAGGTGTTTCGACAGCAATGGGGTATTCTATCAAGCAGAAGATAGACATCTGTCTGATGGCCGAGGCCAATCCTGAGCTCACACAGACAGATTTGGCACATTGGGCGCAAAAAAGGTTCAATTCTGTGAAACCCCCATCACAAACAACCATTTCAAGAATCCTGGCCAAGAAGGACGAACTGATTGCGTTGAAGGAACATGAATACAAACTAATACGACGCAGAAGGCTTTCAAATCCGCTGTTGAGAAAAGTCCTTCTGGAGTGGATCACACAGTGTGTTTGGAACAATATACCTATAACGGCACCGATTATCCTGAGTTCTGCGTCTAATTTTTGGAAACACTTACCAGAAGATATGAGAGACGGAACGGGTGAGTTTACTTTCAAGTGGTGTTCGCAGTTCCTATCCAAAGTCAACATCAACCTGTCAACCATTGATAAAGATCTGTACTCCAATCGTCTGAAGATCTGGACGTTTGAAGAACGTGATAACCTGAAACAGCTACTATCAGTAGATCGTTCAAAGATCTATACACTCGGCGAGGTATTCATCAGTCATGATTTGGCCCTCGATAGGGCGAACTACAATGACAAATCTGACTTTGTCACATGTATGCTCTGCACCAACGTCGACGGGTCTTCAAAATTGGATCCCCTGATCATCGGTCGTTATGAGAAGTATCCGTCATTTGAATCAAATTCAGTGAGAACTGCAACTAAGCATGGTGTGATGTATCACAGTAACAGAACCAAATGGCTGACTTCAACGATGTTCTACGATTGGTTATCCGTCTTGGATAAGAGATTAGCATTGATGAACCGAGATATCATCCTGGTTCTAGATGACGTAGCAGCACATCGTGTTGTCAATATTAAGCTCACAAGAATACGGCTGTTATACACATCGAGCATGAATGGATTTCTTCCAATTAATTGGGGTTTAGAGAATGATTTCAAGCTATTGTTTAGAACGGAGCAGTATAAGCATCTCATCGAGAAACAGGTGAACTTGAACAGAAAACTTTCAAAACCTGAGCAAGACATCACAATGGTAGAAACATTTGAATTGGTAAAAAGGGCATGGCTAAACTTACCGAAGACACGCATTCAAAGTGCTTGGCGCAAATCGGCCATTCTTCCTGATTCAATAACTACAACATTTGAGAAATTCAGATATGATGATTCCATTGAAATGGAACTACAATCTCTAATCGACCAGTTGGAGGTGCAGGAGAAATGGGAGATTTATTCCTTATTGGACTTGTCTATTGAACAAAAAATCAACAAAACTTTCTTGTCCAATGAAGAGATTATCCAGAGTTGTATTGTGGATAACTATGATGATTTCGATCACACAACAGGGAAAGCGCTACGTGCTCCCTTCTCGCATACCTTGGGGCAGGAGTTCCAAAGTTTGAAAAGATTAGGTAGGGCCCAACAAATCGCTGGAAATCGAACACATCTGGGTGAAGGATGGGATCTGAAAGACTATCCGATTGATGAAGATTTCGATTTCAACATGGATCAAGAGTTGGTTATACCACAGTTACAAGATATGTCGGAACTTGTGACATCCCAGGATATGTCTAATTTAATCTCTTGGGACTCAGGGACTACACCTATGAGTTTAGACCTTCCATGGAACGATGTCAATCTGGGCGGTGTTGAAGGTCTTACGCCTACCCATATGATCTCTAACGAGGAGAAATTGGAAATCGTGCAGAACTTTATGGACCTAGCTAATAATGACGAGACGATCCATCTTTCGAAACAGACGAAGGATGAGATTACGGCATTGTACCAAAAGTTGTTTAATGAAATGTCATGACCTCGTGACAACATCTGTATATGGAACGAAAAAAAGAATACAACTTCACACATTGTCGTTATATCCATTACTATGTACACTTTCACTGTAAACTGATCTATTTCTGTAATTTCGCTCTCTCTTCTTCAATATCAATACCATATTCCTTTGCCAATTTCTCCTCCAGCTGTTTTCTCTTCTCCATAGACTCCCTCTTCATACGCGCAAGCTCGGCTTTGATTTCATGGGGTTCTTTAGGTATCTTGTTAGTTGTCTCAGGGTCTGGCCAGAAACCTGGCACGTTGAACTTCTTATCAGCATCAACACCAACATAGTACATCACACCGATTGGTGTTAGAAGATAGAATGAGAACTTTTGAAGTGTCAGTTTCACAGCAAAAGTTAGGAAAAACGACTAACTCACTCTGAATAATTCTAACTGAGATCTGCTCAGTCGTGGGAACAGTCTACCGAGTACTGACATCGTCCTATGGATCTTTTACACCGATTTTATCTTCTATATGGTTTAAGTCGAAGGTGGTCAGAGCCCGAAGAAAAACTCCGCGAATTCGCTTGGGAATTCTCCGCGAACTCGTTCTGTTCTTGACTGTGCCAATGGAAAACTCTGCCAAGGTCATCAACACTATACTCTTTCATTTCATTTCTCTTAAGGCGATAAAAGAGCTTTTTTATGTCACACTTAAAGAAACAGAAACTCGAGATGTCATCTGCCCTCAGAATATGTACTCATAGCGGCTCTTTCCATGCCGACGAGTCCCTGGCCGTGTTTATGCTTAGATTACTACCAAAGTTCCAAGGTAGTACACTGGTGCGTTCTCGTGATCCAGCTAGATGGGAAGAATCAGACATTGTTGTTGATGTTGGTGGGAAGTACGATGGTACAAAGTTTTTCGATCACCACCAGAGAGGATTCGAAGAGACTTTCTCCCCAGAGTACAAGACTAAATTGAGTTCTGCCGGGTTGGTGTATAAGCATTTCGGTAAAGAGGTTATCGCTCAGATCCTCGAAACACAAGATACAAAAGTTCTGGATGTGCTCTATGACAAACTGTACGTTGAGTTTGTTGAAGCTATTGATGCTAATGATAACGGTATTGCTAAGTTCGATGATCACTCTGAGCAGAAGTTTAAGGATTCAAACTTTTCATTGGCATCTCTTGTTCATAACTTGAACCCAATCTGGACCGAGAGTGACACAGATGCTGATTTTGACAGACAGTTTCTACTGGCTTCTGAAGTGATGGGTAATGCCTTTGTCAATGTCGTCAAGAGCTATGGGCTGGGTTGGCTGCCGGCGAAGGAGATTGTCGAGAAGGCATTCAACTCTAGATACGAGATCCATGAATCGGGAAAGATCATGCTCTTTGACCAGTTTGTACCATGGAAGGATCATCTTTATAACGTTGAAAATGCTGCTGACAAGCCTAATGAAATCTTGTTTGTCCTTTTCCCAGACTCTTCAAACAAATGGAGGATCTCTACTGTTCCAATCCAAGGTGCCGGTTTCCAAAATAGAAAAGCACTTCCAGAAGAATGGAGAGGCTTGAGAGATGACGCATTGAGTGAAAAAACTGGAGTTGAAGGCTGTATCTTTGTCCATGCCGCGGGCTTTATTGGTGGTGCTAACACCAAGGAGGCTGTGATCGAGTTGGCAAGAAAGAGTTTATAAACCCTAAATAATCTCGAGATGGAGAAGAGAGTTGTTGTAGGATTCTCACGTTTTTCTTTTCATTAGATGATTTTACTGATACGTTTCCGATTCAGCCTAATGTAGGTTGCGGTGAGAATGACCTTGTTCGATTTTTTGGTTACTAAACAATGCAGATGAAGTTCAGTATGGAATTCATTCCATATAAGAACTCTTATTTGCTGGGTCATTGTTGGTACACCCGATGGGCAGCTCCAAGCTAATGGAACAGTGGTTTTCTCCATGTTCCTCTAACCCAGGCTATAACGATAGCATTCCCTGTCTCAGGAAACAGAAGATTAGGAAGTCGCCAACATTTTGAACGTTGGTTGTTAATGATTCCACCATCACCGACTTATTTCCGTATACGTGGATTATTGTAGGGAGATCTGTAGCCGGTTCCAGGAAGCCGACATTAGGAAACTCTTCAAAGATCTTCAGATCTCAAAAGAATGGCTTTGCAGAAAGTGGGTCAAAATCTCTCATCCATTCACATGAATCGCAGAAGATGAAGATGTTTGGAGAGTTCATTAAATGAGAAGTTGTTATTGTGTCATTTGGATTTTGATGTGTGTTTGAAATCAGTAAGAGCCACTGAAGGATCAGGGCAGGAAGAATGCTGGTGCTCTCAGCTTCTTCTGAATATCAAGATTATAACCACCCCTTCCGCCACACACAAAGAAAAACTACCAAGAAAGATATAATGAAATAAGGAACAGGGATCATCCATCAGAATGTGGCTTTTTATGAATTGCATACCTTCAGCTTGCAGATTCTAGATAAGCTGAATCGCTGTTTTCAAATCTGGTAAATCATATTATGTGTATTGAAGGAACAATTTTCCAGGGTCCACGTGTAGTGAGTGGGTCGATGAACTTCTTTTGCTATCTAACAGCTTCTTTTAAATTGTAGATCGATCATATAAGAACTGAACTGTTCACTATCTCGGCATTCAGGTGCTATCTCTTTTCTCCTTGCCTGGCCCTCAATCTGGTCATTTAATCCCCCTGAAAGGAAACAGATCTGACACATTCCTGTCAAAAGGGGGGCGAGGCATAAAATTCTGAGCCTAAAGAAGATACGATTTCAAACACAATTTGAGGTGCATGCTCTCAACTGCAGTCTGCAGTGGAACTGTGAACGTTTGTAATTCCTCTGAAGAGCTGCTAAAACCCAACGAAGCCCTACATTCCGCAACGGTTCGTTGACTCCCAATTGTGTCCGTGCAGGTAGACCCATTGCCTAAAAACAGAAGCGCGCCTTCATTCCCGGTGGGCCAAACTGCGAATGCGCGCGTCCACGCAGAGTGAGAAAACCGGAGCAAATTGCCAAAAGGATCGAAAGTCAAAACCAAGAACACATCAAAACAGCCAGGGCGAAAACACTAGATACTCATACGGAAGATTCGAGAGGTGACCAGTTGGTGAGTTCCGTTGATGAACTGGTGGTGATCTTTTTCTGGAGCCGATCTGGTACCATAGGGACTAGTCACCATGATATATGATGAAACAGTTTGGGAGGATCAAGAACAAGGTGGAATTATGTCCAAATACTTTTGGTGTGTGAAGAGGGTAGGAGTGTAAGGCTTTGGGTGTCACATCTGATACCTGGTGTCCAAGTTCCATGTTTCTTCGCGCATCCGCACCGTCCCCCCTTGATTAGTCTAGCATTCCCTCGAGTGATTTGAGGCCGCTCTGGAATGATCGCTCTGATCCTGATCATCAACATCCAATTGATCAACCCTTTACTGAATTACTAACAATCACCAGCTAGTACAATTTCTTTCCCTATGATGAAAAAGTGGTCCTCAAGGACCAAGCGTAATAGCATCGCTCCTGACAAGGGTCCGTCGGCTCGCTCAAGCCATAGTGGTTCACCCTCGTCCAACACCCTGAACAACTCAGTGTATCAAACCGATAGAATGAATAGATCTAATACTTCTCTAGAATCTCAATCCACTGCAACTGCTGCCATCGTCACTTCAGAATCTCAATTATCGCTACAATCTTCAGCAACACCGACAAAGAACACCACGAACAACTCGTCTTCAATAAGCACAAGTGACAAGTTAGATGATAGCACTCTGCATCTTACGAAGACAATCAGCTCTGTTAATGCCACTACTAAATCAAGGCCATTCACAAGTGAGACCTATGATTCCACAGTCATCAAGACCGGCTGGATCAATAAGGGACATAACATTACAAATTGGTCCAACACCAATGCAGATTCGTGGAGAATCTACAAAGCGGAACTCAGAGGTCCTGTACTATCGTTGTATAAGCTCCCTGCAGATCTGAATATCAAGTCTTTTGATGTGAACCAAAAGTCAACGGCAACAAATGATTCGTTCGGTGTGCGACAGAAGAGGATGTCTCAAGTATCGAGATCGGATTTGAAAGCATCAATCAAGACACCAACTACGCCAACCACGCCAACTACACCAACATCATCTGTATCCAGCAAATCAGCTGTGAAATTGAAATATCTTTCAGAAGTGTATCCACATCCTGATCTTCAGCTCAATGAGTCAAATGCCATCATTTCTGGCTCTTTGGAGGCCATTTGCCATACCATTCTTTTCAACACGTTGGACGATGATAAGCTATCATATAACTTGTTACTAGTCCTACCGTTGTTTGGTGACATCAAGATATGCTTGAAACATTTTGTTGAATATGCCAACGCTGTTGTGACCCAAGGTAGGATGCCAAGATCCACAACAGCGAAGATTCTTGTATCCAATAATACAGATTATGCCATAACGCAACGCTTAGGTCTTGTTGTGACTGCGATCGTCGACTCCTTCCCTGGAATGATCTTGGACAATGATATTATAGAACTGCTTGGTCGCTTACTGAGTGGTATTGCTCTCCATGATGAGCGCCTTTCTCTTAAACTCAAACTTGATTTGAACCAATGTGAGAGTAATATGCAGAACTTTACAAACTTCAAAACGATTCCATACAATCCACATGGCTCTGAGAACTTAACCGTTGTTGAGAATTTCCTCAAAATGGATGCAAACTTAATCGCAATACAGATTAATATTATCGATTTGAAGTTCAACTCTTCATGGAACCCGAAGTCTGATCCCTCATTGCTGTACGAGCTCGAGAACTTATCATATTCTAGAATGAATCCACTGATCTTCAATTCTATCACAAATATTCATTATTTGGGTAGATTGATCGTCAATCATTTGTTTGGTGTTCCTAATCCAAAGCATGGTGAAGCTCAGCGTGCCAAAGTATTGGAGAAATGGATTGAAATTGGGTGCATCTTTGACAAAATTGGTGATATGGTGAGTTGGCTGGCAATTGCTACTGTGATTTGTTCCACGCCAGTGCTAAGATTGAAAAAGACATGGTCATTGGTTGATGAAACATCCATGAAAATCATTTCTTCTGAATGGGCACCAGTTGTCTTTGAACTGGACAGAAGAAATATGATCAGCGAGGCTAGTCATAGGTCGTCATATCATGTTATTGCTCCTCAGGGTCTTGGTCAGACTTACTCAAAGAAAGACGTAGTTCCATACTTTGGTGATTTGACTGTCAAGTACGTTGAGAATTCTACTTTAAAGCAGTGTGAAAAGAAAGTCCAGAGAGTCAAAATCTCTTTCAGTAGATGGGATGAATATCTTTCGAATCTTAAGGAAGAGGATTCACTCCTAAGTTGCCAAACCAAGGTCGAAGATGAAACACTTCAGAGAGAACTTTTTAATTTGTTGACAAAACACGTTTCTTCGGAACCTCTGACTCTACAATCTGTGATGGAACTCAGTATGTGCAGCGAGACTGATGCATTTGCCTCTCTTGAAGCTGTTCCTGAATCCAGAACACCACTCATGACAGGCTCTTATTTTCCAACCTTGTTCACTGAAATCTTACCAAGCTACAAGTTATTTGCATTCTCCATATTGGTTGGTGCTGGTGGGTTCCAGAAGGATGGTGCTAGACTGTCCTCATCTGAACAAGCAGCTCAGATTCAGCTATTAAAAGACACTTTCAACTCTAATTTCGATAATTTTCGTGTTGACGACGATCTTATCTTCAAGTCAATTATTTCAAAGGCCGAATTGAGGGAATCCCATCGATCTTCAATTCTTGTTGAGTCCCCATCTTCCCAGTTCATTCCAGCATCAAGTATTAAGCACTCGCGATTGCCTAGCAGGAATCACGATCAAGTGGAGGCCAATCATGATACGAAACTCGATGAGGATGTATTTGCTATCTTGGATAGTTCTGATGTTCTTAATTCTTTGATAAAACCTCTGAATGTTGCATTAAAAGCTGGTGATTTAAGTAAGATGGTTGATCTTTTAGTGCTGACATCGAATGTCTTCTCTAAGAAAATTGACCGAAGCGACGCCGAAAGGTTTTTACAAAAGTCAAACCTTCTGGATAATCAGTTCTTGAAGTTGAAGATGGACAGCAGTGTCTATACTTCAACATTCTTCGCCACCTACAAAAGTTTTACGACTACTCCTATATTACTTGGCGCTCTTTCGAGGAGATTCATAGGTGCCAGATCTGCTGCTATTTCGATTGCTAAACTAAATTCTGAACCTGATACCTTATTTCCAAACTGGGATTCTCGTATCTCGTCTGATGACGCTTCTCTTAACTGGAATTTTGTTGGTAACATTCAAATTGGTGTTTTGGAAGCCATCAACATCCTCGTCACAGATCACTATGCCGACTTTACAAGTGACTTGAAGAATAAGCAGATCTTTGTTGATCTTCTTCGTACGATCGATAATGAAATCATGGTCGAGTGGCGTGAGCTTCTGTTGAGATTTGAAGATGCGAACGACCCAAGAAATGACTTGAACGATATTTATAACAGACTTTCAAACTTGTACAAGGAGATTAGAAAGACTTTCATCAAGAAGTGCTACAGACCTTTGGATGTGTTTCCAATCACAGGAAAATCGAATTCCTCAGAAAATATTGCAGCTTTGCCATTACCAAAGGAGTTTAGGGAGGCTGAGGCTTTTGTTGACAAGTTGGACTATTTCATCAATGGCTTGGTCAACTTGGTTAGTACTTCTGACTGGATTCATGTCTCTCACTTGATCGAAAGCCACACAGGCAAGTCATTAGTCAGTTTCTTCAAGTACTCCTTAAAGTCGGCTACAGATGACAAGAGGCTTGAAATCTTGAACGTCTTCTCCTGGATTAAATCTTTATATGGCGACAACATGGATGATTCTATCTTTGAAAAGTTCCCACCTCCTGTGAAAACTCTCTTTGAAGTCCACGACAACTTGGAGAAATATATCAAACTTCAGATTGCAGATCTACAGATAACGAGGAAGGATCGGAATGTGAGAATGGCGGCGGTTTTGCAAATGTTGACCATTACGAGATTGAGAATGGATTCTTTGAAACTTTTTAAGGGAAGTTCTACAGACGGAATCCAATCACCTGCTGTCCCTTCCTTTATTGAGACTGCCATTACTCAGGCTATTGTCTCTCCTGAATCTCGTGCTTTTGGTGCAAGTTGGGTATTATTTTCCGGAAATGGTTCTTGTGACAGTATCTCTGATCTATTGCTGGATGTCGATGTCGAAGATCTAGCTGAAGAGTATAGAGGTTCTCTAACCCCATGCTCTGGCTGGTTCATGGCAAGACTGATGGAGGTTATAAATCTTGTTCCTAGTTTATCATCTGATAACAAGTTGATCAACTTTGACAAGCGTCGCTTTACATACAACTGCATCTCCAACATATCTGATCTTAACTCTAGATCCGTCAGTGGAGAACTTGAGCATTTAAAAAAGGAGTTTGATTTCCTCCTGGACTTGAGTCATGCCGCGGACCCGCAACTTAATGAAGTGCTTCTGGTAGCCAATGAGGAGATCCAAGGCTTTCAGTCTTCCCTAAATAATTCAGTTTTCAAGTCATTGTTGGACGCTGAATTTGAAAAGATCAAGAGAGACTCCTTGAAGAAAGAAGACTTGGAGAACCAGGAAAGAGATCTGAAGAGAATTCAGCTTCTCAACCAAGCCACCAGGGCTTCAATGTCTATCAATCGCGAAATGCCACCGCCTAATGAACCGCCTGCCATACAACGCAGAGGCCGTCAAAGTAATTCCTCCCCAACTAAGACTACTGGTATGAAAAGGTTTGGTGGATTGTTCAAGTCAGTTCGCCCTTTTTCTATTAGTGTTGGGTCTGGATGGTCTGGGCCGGATAAGATTGTGCACCCGGATGACCTTCCAGATGTGCGTAATGTTGACTTAAGTGGGAAGCATTCTAAGCCATATCAACAGATAAAACTTTTCAACTACAAGCCATTATTTGTGCACACAAACATTGAGGGTTTCTTTAAAATGGTGAGTGAGAATGGCAGCGAAGAGTTCTTCTTCCAGGCACTGAACAATATTGAAGCTCAAAGCTGGATGAATGCCTTGAACATTTCAAAAAGATACACTTATCTTTCTAATGATACTCAAGGTTTGACCAGCTCCAAGGTCTTTGGCGTTCCCATCTCTGATGTCTGTGAAAGAGAAGGTACTCTTGTCCCATTGGTCGTTGAGAAGTTACTGACTGAAATTGAACTTCGAGGTCTGGATGAGACAGGGTTGTACAGGATCCCTGGTTCGGTTGGAAGCATCAACTTGTTGAGACAAGCCTTTGACGCTGGCAATGAAGTTTCTTTGAACGAAGATATCCATACACTCGGTGGATGCTTCAAGGCTTACTTGAGAGACCTTCCAGAAAATTTACTTACCAACGAACTCCTCCCCGATTTCGTTGCTTGCACAAAACAAGGCGACCTGCAGCAAAACCTGAAAATTTTAGTTCGTCATCTTCCTGTCCATAACTATCATGTTTTGAAGAGATTGTTTAACCACCTACACAAAGTTGTCCAACACTCAGAGCATAACAGAATGGATGCTGTGAACTTGGCTATTGTTTTCTCAATGAGCTTCCTTAACAATGATAACATTGGCTCAAGTATGGGCTCTGATCTAGGAGCTCTGCAAGGCATTCTTCAATGCTTAATCAAGGATCCGGATGCTGTATTCATTGAAAAAATTGACGATGAGGTGACTCCGTATGCTACTTGATAGATATCCTTGACTCATTTTGCATCTCAGGTGAGTTGTGGTTTATTATCTGTTTTACTCCCAAAATCTAATGGGTGATGCCTTTCACGCCTTCTAATGTTTCACTTGTTCACATTTTATACTACAATGGACATATATTATGTACACTCATGGTAGTTTATCGCATATTTACAAGAGGGATGTCGTTACTTTACTTCTGAAGGTCAGACTTTCTGACAATCTTGATGCGATTGTTTTGCTTTTGCTTGTCAGCCACCTTCTTTTGTTCATCCTCCTTAGCCTTAGCCTCGGCTCTCTTCTCTGCTTGTTCTCTAGCTCTCTCCATGTTCTTTCTGAAAGATTCCATGATACCCTCCTGCGGTTTGCTTGGATCAGCAGGTGGAGGGGGAACAATTTCAGAGAGACCAAGAGCATTTCTGAAGAACTTTTGCTTCAAGATGAAACTCTGAAGAACAGAAAATAGCCCATTGACGAAGAAATAGAGCACAACTGCAGATGAAAAAGACATTGTAGCTGGAATGGATATCAAAGGCAAAATAGTGAAAACCTTCTTCATCGCTGGAGAGAAGGTTTGGGCACCAGTCTCACCACCAAGTCTCATGAACCCCATAATGACGGCTGCAGACAAACACTGAAGACCCAAGTAAGGATCAGCTGCGGTCAAGTCTTGGAACCACAGGATACCTTGATCCTGTAAGCCATCGACTGGGTAGTTAGACATAGCGCGGAGACCAGAAAAGAAACCTATTGCAAGAGGAATTTGCAACATTGGGGCAAGCAGATAACGGTTCTTGACTCCGTGCTCGGCAAGGAGCTTCTTACGCTTAAGCATAATAGACTGGGATTCAGACATATCGACAGCAGACATCAACTTGGCTTGGATCTCATCCAATTGTGGCTTGATTTTGGCGTTTTTAGCCATCATGTCGGAGGACTTCACATACAACGGGAATAAGGCAAGACGAACACCAACAGTGACCAAGGTAATGGTAGCCCACCATGGGAGACCGGTTGAGACGTGCACGATCTCCATGAGATGTTGCACAAGATCTGGAGGCCACCACCAGGATTTGGCAAGACCAATAGATTGCATGTAGCCCCAGTTGAGAGAGGCCTCACCGACAACCTGTGAAGCCTGGGAGGCAGTTTCAGAGATTGTTTCGAAAGATGGGAGCTGTTTCTGGATCTCAGAGGCAGCCTGAGTTGTGGAGTTATATCTCACATTCTTGAATTGGGCTCTTTGAACAACAGCCGGTGTGATTAAAGAGGCGGCGATACTCACTGGCACCAGGCGGATCTGAAGAGCTCTGTTAGATTTCCTTCATTAGAGTGCAAAAAGTCTGGGAACAGTACCACTGATACATACAGTCCTAGCAGCAGGAATTAAAGTGGTTCTAAGCATGTCGCAATGCTTTCAAGTGTCGGAACTCAACGAAGTACTGGGTTGTGTCTCTCTCACTCGAACTGGCAGTTGAATTTTCGACATCGCCAGCTGACGTAAGAAACTTTTCACTCTCTTAAGAATCATCCCATCAGAAAAGTGAAGAAACGAGTTCAGCGGGGTGTTTTGGTGGCTCATCTGTCAGCGGTTTAGCTAACTGTGATGGTTCTACGGCGTGCGATGATACGAAGGGCCTATTTGGCGCATAAAGCTGTGAGACGCCTCTCTTCATTCGAGATCCAAAATGATGAGATACAGGCGCTATTATCGACTGTTCCCGTATCGAGGGATCTTAGAACGCTACCTCTTCTTCAAGGCCTGTTGTCCAAACTTAACGACGAGCGAAGATCTAAAGTCTGCAACAGAGTGCTGAAGATCATAACACCTAGTACCAAGAACAGAGATGTGATGATCACAGCGCTCCAGAATCTCAAAGTTGAGGATGCAAGTTTGGAGACTGTGCTCAACCTGATACATATTATGAATACTATAGGTAAAATATCAGTTCAGAATATTCCAGAAGCTAACCTCATCGCCAAGTTCATCGCTCATTACAGCGATAAGAACCCAAAAGTGATAGAAGCTGTGAAGAGAAGTATGATAGGTATTGAGAATACATTTAATAGGAACACATTGGCAATGCTCTATTTGAGAACTAATCAACTTAATGAAGCATTTAACTACATTGTGAAGGTCTCAGAAGATGGGGGCAGGGTACGTGGAAGCTCAATAGAATTGGTGATCATGCACTATACACATTTGGAACAACTCGACAAGGTCAAGCACCTTCTCAAATTGGCACACCTCTTAAACTATGACATATACCCACGTACATACTCTGAAGTGATAACGAAAGCAATCCAGCTGAGCGACAAGGAATTCTGTCATGAACAACTTGCGACGATACTGGATCACACATTTATCGATAATGGCACACTAGTTGCTTTAGCTGAGCTTCTTGAAGACACTATTTCTACAGGGCAGATGGGGAAGATCCATAACATAGCCACAGCAAAAGGGTCATTCCCTCCTGATCTCTCTGGAAGACTAAGAAGAGCGATGACGGAAAATTTTGCTCTCAGGTATGGGTTTAGAAGGGCTTGGAAACATCTTTCAATGACTCACCAGAAGGGTATGTTGAGAGTAGTTGACTTCCCTAACCTCCTGAACAAGTTCGTTGTATCAGGAAAGGAACACAAAGTGCACGGTTACTTGACTGAAATGCTTAGAGATAGGCCATATGAACTCAAGGCTTTCTTGATGTCTTTGGCCATTACGAAGAGCTTCCATGAGGAAAAGATCGAAATACTGATTCGCCAACTGCAGAGACATCCACAGTTCAGAAGATATCTCAACGAAGAATGTATATGGCAATTTGTTAAGGGACTTCGCTTCTCCCAGGATGGTTCTCAGATTGAAGGCTTTCTAGCACTGTTGCTGAGCTCAAATTTGCAGGTAAGAACGAAAAAGATAATGGATTGTCTAGCTGATGTTGTGCTAAACTCTTCATATTGGTTCAAATTGTTCCAAGTGCTTGAGGTCGTTGCAGCTTCGAACTATAAACTTCCTGATCACTGTGCTTCTAGACTCAAAGAACTGTGTGAGAAGAAGAATGTTAGCATAAACAGAGTAAAGAAATTCTTGTAAATAAGATAAACACATTAGTGGGCTCTACAATACATCTGTGAGTTTACGATAATCATTCTATCAAAGAAAAACATTATAACCAACTAGTAATTCTCGTAACCAACAGTTTCCAATCTCTCAGCCTTAACTAAAACTTCCTCCTCTTGATTCAAAAGAAAGTCTTGCATTTCGGTCAAGTATTGTGGCTCACTAGTACCCAAGATTCTAACAGCCAAGAGAGCAGCATTGGTAGCATTGTTGATCGCAACAGTAGCCACTGGAATACCTCTAGGCATCTGAACGATGGAATGGAGGGAGTCAACACCATCCAAAGTGGAACCCTTAACAGGGACACCAATTACCGGTAACGGGGTCATAGCGGCAACCATACCTGGCAGGTGAGCAGCACCACCAGCACCGGCGATTATGGCCTTCAGACCGCGCTGGTGAGCTTCAACAGCGTACTTGCTCATTCTGTGTGGAGTTCTGTGAGCAGAGACAATGGTAACCTCAAATGGAACGTTGAACTTCTTCAGGACATCTGCACCCTTGGCCATCACTGGAAGATCTGAATCAGAGCCCATTATTATGCCAACAACTGGCTTTCTCTCACCGGATTGACCCTCTGGGGTAAGAATCTGGCTCTCACCCATAATATAAGCTAGACGACGCTCAACTTCTTGCATAGAAGAGGCAACAACATTGATGTGACCCATCTTTCTGGCAAATCTGGTTGATTTACCATATAGGTATACAGAGGCCCCCGGTGTCTCGAGTGCACGTCTACAGGCTTCCAGTTCACCATTTGGTTCTTTGGTACCCAAGACGTTCAACATGATCGCATAGGTGTTTGAAGTAGCAAGTGAAGTGAACCCCTTTGGCATTGGTAATCCAGCCACAGCTCTAATATGCGCCTCAAACTGGGAAGTCACACAGGCGTCAATGGTATAATGGCCAGAGTTGTGTGGTCTTGGAGCAATTTCGTTGATCATGAGTTCACCATTTGGAAGCAAGAACATCTCAACGCCGAAGATACCTGCCCCTGGGAAAGACTTGACGGCGTTTTGAGCAAGGAGCTTCGCCTTCAACTGCACAGAGTCAGCGACACGAGCTGGAGCATAGACCAAATGACAGATGTTGTTCTCATGGATAGTTTCGACAGTTGGATAAGCAAACACTTCGCCTTCAATAGAACGAACAACCATTACAGCCAACTCCTTGATGAATGAGGCCCATTTCTCGGCATACAAAGGACGGTCATGAAGCACCTGTAGGGCCTCTGGGATATCATTTTTAGTCTTAACGACAAAGTTACCACGACCATCATATGCCAAAGTTCTCGACTTAAGCATGAATGGGTAACCGAATTTCTCGCCAACTTGTCTCAAATCCTCCTCGGTGTTATCAACAGCCACAGATTCGGCAACTTCAATGCCATGCTCGATCAAATGCTCTTTCTGCAGGTATTTGTCCTGGATGAGCTTAATAGTTTGTGGCAAAGGGTAACACTTGATATTAGTCGTCTCCGTAATCTTAGCAAGGGCATCAGCATCAACATGCTCTATCTCCACTGTAAGAACGTCACATTTAGCAGCGAGCTCAGCGATGGCCTTAGCGTCACTGAAGGACCCGTTGACGTGGTCATCCAGGGCGTTGATCTGTTTGGCTGGAGAAGCTGGAGAATCGAGGATGATGGTCTTAATGTTCAATCTGTGGGCGGCCTCGACAAGCATACGGCCAAGCTGGCCACCACCGAGGATACCGATAGTCTTGGAGTCCATGATAGTCACAACTGATTCTTTTGGCAGGTTACGATTCCTAAGGAACGAGAAAGAAGAAACGCCAAATATTTATGTCTCCATCCAAATTCCGCATGAATTTGCCATAAAAACGCGCCCCGAGTCAGATGAAGAACAGAAAACAAAAAAACGAGTTCGCGAAAATGCGGAAATCTTGCTGATGTAATTTAGGTACAAAAAGGGTAAAAAGTAAATAACAACCTACAGGACATAAAGAATTAAAGACAAAAAGGAAGGATAGGAGAAGGCCAGAAGACGAAAAGACGAGAATTTGGAACTTACAGCCTGGATATCAGGACGGATAAGGACGTGCGGATATGGATAAAGAGTACGAAGTCCTCGAGCTAATAGGACGTGGGTCCTTTGGATGCGTACGCAAGGTACGGAGAGTGAGAGATGGAAAGATGTTAGTGCGGAAAGAAATCCAGTATGGCCATATGAACCCCAAGGAGAGATCTCAATTAGTCGCTGAATTCAGAATTCTTAGTGAGTTGAACCATCCAAATATCGTGCAATATGTTCATCATTCCCATATCCCAGAGCACCACATGCTGTTCCTATATATGGAGTACTGTGATGGTGGTGATCTCTCTCATATTATTAAGAGCTATCGGATCTCCAATGAATACCTACCTGAAAGTGTTATATGGAATATTTTTACACAGATCCTTATGGCGCTATACCGTTGTCATTATGGTGCGAACTCCCCACTGATCACAAACATCTACCAAGATCTCGAATATCCAGTGATAACAGATCAAACAAGAGTCATCATCCACAGAGATATCAAACCTGATAACATCTTCCTTGCAAACGGTAACTTCAAGCTTGGTGACTTCGGACTTGCAAAGTCATTAAACAATGAGATTGAGTTTGCAACTACGTGTGTTGGAACTCCTTATTATATGTCGCCTGAGGTGCTACTAGATAAGCCCTACTCTCCCCTGTGTGACATCTGGTCACTTGGATGTGTTATATATGAACTATGCTCTTTGCATCCTCCATTCCAAGCCAAGACTCACCTTCAACTCCAGAGAAACATCCAGAGTGGTATTTATTCCAGTATACCGTCGCACTATTCACCGGCTTTGAAGAGAGTGATACATTGTTGTATTCAGGTTGATTTGAACTCCAGAAGTTCCACATATGATCTCCTACAGGATCTACATTTCAAGATCCAGATGAAAGACCTTCAATTGACAAACTATGAGATGAACTTGAAGGAATTTGAAAGTGAATTAATGGATAAGGAACAGGAGTTAATCAAGGAAAGGCAATCTTTAAATGAAGAGCTGAACTATCAGAGAAACCTAATTGAGCAAGAGCTGGAGGAGATTAGAGTGAATTACCAGAACGAGTTCCAATACGTTGTTGAGAAAGAAGTTAAATCCCGTTTAAGACAGATGCAATCAGGACAAGCCCCCAAATCCAAAGGAACACCACAGTACTCTGTGTCTGATATGTCTATGGGAACATCGCCATCTCCAACAAAACATGTACAAGGCGGTCGAGAATATGAAACTCCGATACGTAAGATAATGCCCCGTCGTCCACTACAGCTGATCAACGATGACGTTGCGGTCAGTAAAAAGTACACAAAAGTTTCACCAAATGATACATATTCAGTACCAAAGCCAAATGCATTATTGACCAAGAATGCTAAGCTGTTTGAGAAGGCAATATACCAAGAAGATAGTACCGTTCTTCCTAGTCCTTTCTTGAGAAGATTTAACGATAACAGTGGTAAATGGTAAAGCTATACAGCCATTTTACGAAAGAAGATAACACTCGTCTATGATATTATTGCACAACATTCTTGGAGAGTAGTGTTCGATCTTATTCCCATTTCTTACCTGTCAATGCTTCATAAGCCTCAATATACTTGGCTCTAGATCTAGTAGCTATATCTTCAGTCATACTGATACCCTCCTTACCATCAATACCGTTAGATGTTAACCAATCTCTCAAGAATTGCTTATCATAAGAGTCTTGACCCTTACCAAGCTCGTAAGTCTTCGCATTCCAGAATCTGGAAGAATCTGGGGTCAACACTTCATCAACGAGAACTAGCTCGCCGGCTTCATCCAGACCAAACTCGAACTTGGTGTCGGCAATGATAATACCCTTACCAGCAGCGTACTCTTTCGCCTTAGTGTACAATTCAACAGCGAGCTTACCAATCTTACCAGCAAGTTCCTTACCAACGATGGCCTCAGCTTGTTCGACAGAGATGTTCTCATCATGCTCACCTTGTTCAGCCTTAGTGGATGGCGTAAAGATTGGAATTGGAAACTCCTGAGATTCTTGCAAGCCCTCAGCAACTTTAACACCATGGACTGTACCAGATTTCTTGTATTCCTTCCAAGCAGAGCCAGTGATATAGCCTCTAACTATGACCTCCAGTGGTACCAACTTATGCTTTCTCACAAGCAGAGAACGGCCTTCCAATTGTGATCTATACTTTTCTTCGCTGAGCTCCTTTGGCAAATGGGAAAAGATGTCATCGACTTCTATCAAATGAGTCTTGACATAAGGTTTGAGGAACTCGAACCAGAACTCTGACAGTTGAGTCAAAAGTTGGCCCTTTTGAGGGATACCGTTCTCCATAATGACATCGTATGCAGAAATTCTATCAGTAGCGACAAAGAGCAATGTGGTGGAATCAACTTCGTAGATATCACGCACTTTACCACGTGCGATCATTGGGAGGATACCATCGAGGTTGGTCTGTGTGATAGACATGGTCATATGTGACTTGGCGTGGATTGGATGGCAGAGGCACTAGTAAAAAGATTTGAAGACAAATATTTTCGCTTTGTCTCTTGTATGAGATTTATTATAATGGTTCAATTTTCGCAAATTTGACTCCGCGATAAGAATGCCATAAAAGACTTCCGACCAGGATTGAACACAAGATCATCCACTTCCTGGTGAAAGTTTTCACCACTGCGCCACAAATTTTCGCGAGAGTCATAAAAGATCTGTCCATGACGTCATTCCGTCTATATTTAAAGTTATTGACGGACTTCCGTTGACATGGCAACGCATGCATGCTATACTTTAATCTCCTTCTGGACAGATTTGGGAGATAAGAGAATAGGTGATGGCTGGCCAGTGGTGGTCTGAGATTTCTGTTGGGGCTGTGGTTGTTTGACCCCTCTTAAGGTTTAGTGAAGATCTTAGGGAAGGTATTTTTTGTGAGGGATGATAGAGTTTGCTTTGAGTGAATCTTAATATAGTGCCTACTATATTTTGATCCTACGTCACATAAAAAGTTGAACATGTAAAAATAAAAAGGTAACGAACCAAAAGCAGGCCAAGACTGCGAATATAAAGAAAGACTAAGAGGAAAAACACCTGGGTCTCAATACATGAGAACAGCGATCAACAAACCAATACCAGTGCCGGCGACCACCTTGACAGCACCACCAGTGGATATAATAGGAACCAAAGTAGAAGAAGAAGTGATAATATGAGTAGAGACGGTTTCAGTTGCTTTGGAGGTAGTCGTTGTCGCAGTGATAGGCTTTGCAGAAGAAATGGTCTCCGTAGTCTTAATGGTACATGGACAGTTGGTCACAGTCAAAGTAGTTGGTGCAGTCACAGTGAAACTCTGGCCATTTGTAACGAAGGTAGTTGGAGATGGACAGAAAGTTGTGAACTGAGTGACAACAGTTTCGTGGACAACAGTGGTGACTGATGGCTTAGTAGTACAAACACTGCAAGTCTCAGTAGTCTTGATCGTACATGGACAGTTGGTGATAGTCAAGGTAGTTGGTGCAGTCACTGTGAAAGTGACATTGTTGGTAATGAAAGTAGTCGGAAGTGGACAGAAGGTAGTGAACTCACTCACAACAGTCTCATGAGTAATAGTGGTGACGTTCCCATAACCTGCGGAAACAAGAGCGACAAGTGAAGCAAGGGCAAAGAAGCTGGTGTACATAGCGATCGTGGGATAGTAAAAAACTTTATCTTGATATTGAACTACATGGGAAGTCCGTCTTCGTGAGATCTAGAGCCCCTTTTATATTTTTTTTTATTACTGCTCTATTTGTAGAACCCTGCTGAGCACTCTCCTGTGCTAAATAAGGAATCCCATAGCAATATTCCGAATTTGGCATATTTCAATAAGGGGCAACTTTGTTTTCATGCATTGGCTTCAACTGTAAAACTAAGGTGAGAGATGTATCGATCTGTATACAGCAGGGTTTAAAGGACTCCAATTTCCAAACTGCCTATGACCCCACGCATGATTGTTACCCGAATTGGTTAAATTTTATTTATACTACACTAAACCTTGAAGTTAAATTTCTAACTACTATGTGCTTCTATATGAGATTTCACCCGATTACACTCAATCTCCACTGTGCATTTTCTAAGGTTTAGCTGCTGCCGCTGCTGCCGCTGCTTTTTTGGCCATAACCTTTCCAACGTGCTTCAAACAAAATGGGTTCAATACAGTATTAATTACGATCCAGATAACCAGGATACCATAGTTAAGACCAAGGTTTCCCTTCCAAAGGTTCAGCAGCAGGACTTTGAAAATTTCATTGGCCTGATGGATAGGCATTGCATAACCATATCTATAGAACTGGTTCATTAATGCCATTGGAGAGAACGTTGGGGAAACGTTGAGGATAACAAACGAAATCAACCACAACCCTAAGAAAGGAGGATTATGGGCAAAGATCATCATACAAACATTCTCATTCATACCACCAACAGCAGCCATGGTTAGGTACGTTGTGAACCAGAACACCACAAACCCAGCTTTCCCAACGGAAAGGGTGAAATTGATCTGATAGATGGCAGACACTGTTGAAATGAACAATGCAAGGATGAAATATGAAATATGATTACCGACAAAGCGATATATGAGATAATGTGGGATCTTGACGTGTGGTAATAAGATTGCATGAATCTGGCCAGAAAAATTAAAGAGGAGGAAAGAGGTAATGATGAGGAAAATCAGACCAACTTGAAGAGGTGCCATCAAGATGGAGTCCAAAAAGGGACGGTAGTCTAGCTGCGCGAAGACTGGGAGCACATAGACGTTATCGGAAGTCATGAATGTGTTCAACTGCTGAGAAGAAAGTTGGTTGAAGAGCTGAGATGCCATCGTTGGGTATATTTGTGTTTCAAACGTCGTAGTTATTGACGACAGCACTTTGACGATAGTTGGCATAGCAGATGGATCTCTACCACTCTCATACACATATTGGACAGCCAGTGGTGGTACGGACAACTCACCTGCATACCAATTCAGTTGGTTTAATGTGGCATTGGCCATGACGTGGGTTGCTGTCCAATAATTACGATGATGCACCTCTTCAATGATTCCGGCCGTGACATTTGCGCCCGCACCGAAGAACTGTTCAATCTCAGCAGAACCATTCAAAATGTTCCAATTACCCTCTGACTTGAAATCTTGCTGAATCAAACTCAAGATTGCTTCACCAATAGTCGGTGACACATTGGTGATGGCGTCATCCTCAATGACGACAAGCATCTTCAGGTTATGCATATGCGACTGTCTGTCGTACAGAGATCCCCAATAGATGGAGAAACTGGCAATTATAAGTGAACCCAAGATAAACCATACCATAATGAACTTCAAGAGCACCTTGATCCTAAGGCTCTTCACCGAGGAGTCAAAGACACCAACTTTTTTCGGTGGACCCTGTGGGGGCTTCTCTGTGATCTGGGTATCTTGTGAACCATTCAGAGACTCTTCAAAAGCCTCCTCATTATCCTGTTGATGGGTATAATGTCTTACTAAGTTATCAACACCATAGATGGAGCGCTCGATATCTTCGGCATTCGTGATTTCAGAGGACAGTGCGTTGGCACTTCCTTCAGGCAGCCGTATGTTGGACATTGGTTTCTTCACCTTACAAGCTATAGAACCAAAGATAAATCAGCATCTGTGCTCATATATATATATTTGCAAAGAACAAATCCATTTTACTAATCGTCAACCGAGCGGGCTTTCAAGAGGATGTTCGGCCGTGCGCGGACGGGGATACCCATTTTTTCTCGGGTTTATCTTGGTTTCTCGGCTAATGGGTCTCTGTGTCAACGTTGACGACGGTTGAAGTTGGTTATCCAAAGTCTCAAACTTGAGCCTAACCCATCGATGGAGGATGAATGGTCTACTATGTGGCAGTATTCAATAGCAGGAAGGAAGGAGTTCTAGCTAATTCAGGGTGCCCACGATGCATGTTTTTCAGTGGACCCTGTGCCGTGTGTGCCCGTATCAGATGAGGTCAACTTACAAAACTCTTCTTCTAAAATGGTGAGTGTATTTATTAATCTCTACGTCAATGTGGTACATTTCTGCCCATATCTACTTTAGATATGATATATCATATATGGTTTCCGAGTTTTCTTTTGATTTTTAGTATTGTCATTTCTAACATCTCTAACAAACAAATACAAAATATTCTTTTGCTTGAATTTCAATTTCAGCAATAAGTACAATATTTAGATTAATGAAAGATCTTGAATAACTTTCATACTCTCTCTTCAGCAGAACTTTTCTTACTATAAATTTCCGATCTCTGCTGATATAAAAACCCCTGAGTCTCGAGCGACTCTGGAAACTCAATAAGAGCAAAGGCAGAGAAAACCTTTGTTATTTTTTAAACTACTACATTCCCAACTCAATGACCAAAACCAATCCTCGAGGACATCATTTTCGGCATGATAAGCCGTGAGTCCTACCTTGCTTCTAACCATCTCATCTCTTGCTCAAAAGCCAAGAAAGTTCACTAAGGAAAAAGCCAAAACAACAACGGAAGCGTCTAGGAAAACGTGAATAAACATGTAGAGAGATTCTGTGCAAGGCCAAGTCTGATGGAGTCTGTCTACTGATAAAACAGACAATCGTTCAAAGTGTCGCCATGGTGATATAGCTTTGGGAGAGGTGAAGAGCATGCATCGGTTCGCTTATGTACACAGTACAGTACAGCACAGTGCGTGCTCTGTGCTCTGTGCTCTAGGGACGCCAGGGGCCTCGAATCTAACTGTTTAACGGACATCCCTCTACATATATTTTGTGGGCAGAGATTTGTCGGCCCAATCAAATATCAATCTCTGCCACAAGAGATTAGAAGTTACGCGGGGAGCGAATACCTAAGCTCAGTGAGTTGTGGCCTGAAAGTTGTGACACTCGCAGGTCTCTAGCTTTTCCAGCATGTATTGTGCATCTCGAGGCTCTCCACTTCATTCGGCTTCAGATTCCAGACGCTTGAAAGTTTAACCTGTAGATCTGTGAGGCCTAGCTTTAGAACAGCTCCTCCTTCCCCAAATTTAGATAAATACTGTCCTAGAAAGGGGATAGCTTATAATTTTAGCTGATTTGACAGTAAGAGGTCATGGCTCTGAAGAAATAGCATCTAGTCTCCCCTAAGGCATAGCCGCATTACTATATATGTTATTTTGGGAGGACCAAGAGATCCTCTGCTTCCGGGTTTGACATGTATCGAGGAGCCGATTCCGGGAGCTTATCGTTAAATTCCGATACTTGCATAAATGCTATGCATGAGTCATGGAGTTATGGACTGTTCTATTGACAGAGCAGCATCCGATAGCAACATCTTTATCGAATTTCCAAAACTGAATATATCATGTTCTTGTCCAATGTCTTCAGCCTTTTCAATGATTTTTAGAATTGTTCTCAAGTGAGTGGTGACACATACAATACACGTGCGGCCACGTTCTCAAGATTGTGTAGAGCTTAAAGAATACAGAACACATCAACGCTTTACCAATCTTGAACCGTTTTTCTATTTCTCATCTTGAAATCGAACGTCTCATGATTGAAATCTAAAACACATTTGATCTGACGAAGGTAGCAGGTTGAGTATATCCCTGAGCAAATGGTGAAACTAGGACAGAGCGATCACGAACTGGAATCTGTTGTTGTGTTGTCTATTGCATACTCTGATGCCAGGAAGGGGGGCGGCAACTATTCTGAACTGAACGACTCTAACAAATAGAACAAAGAAGAGTTTCATGAAAAGGGTTTAATGCGCATAATGACAGAGATGAACGAATTGCCTTCTCACGAGTATGGAACTCCAATGAAGAGACCCATATATCGAAGACTGGATAATCAACGTGGCAACGCCAGTCTACGAAGATACTTTTAATAAATGTGACTTGAAGGCTCGAGAAGCATCGCTCAGGAAGAGCTTGAAAGAGGACAGATATTAGCGGCGACTGATATAATGGCTGTCATGTTTCATTAATATGGTCAGCGCTGTGAAACTTGCAGACAAATGCCTTAACGGTCGCCATGTGGTTGCTTATATAACTATCTTGATGTCAAAAGATTTCAATGAACTTTTTCTGCGTTCTTTGAAGATGTTGATAGACACATGAACTGTCCTCGAATTCATTTTCTGAATTAATATCAAAGTTGAACAAATAATGTACCGCATTGTTACATCATTTTTAAGCATCGATATTAAAATCATAGAATAACTTGGGTCCAGCTTGAATGTGTAACAGTGTATATACTATATATATGCAAAATGATAATCGAATCAGCAGGAAAGCATGACGTAGACTCGCAGTTGAACTGAGAAGTCTCTAGATATCAATATTGAATAATCAGAACAATCAACGTCATATACAGCAGATAGAACTTTAAAAGATTGAAGATAAAACTGGGGGACTTCAATTCTCGGAGATGTAAACAGTAATTGAAAACATCCAATTTTCTTCTTCTAATGCTGAACCGGTGATGCTTCTTCATACCTATTCTGGTTATGAACCCTTCCTTAGAGCATGTTAAAAGCTTCAAACCTTGTAAATTGCTCAGATTACAATCCACAAGGACCAAGGATTCAGGAATGGTATGGTTTTGGATTTCTATGTCTAAAAGTTAAATTTTATGATATGACTGATCACTGAAATTTGAATTACCAAGTGACAAGTGACGTGACTCTTGTATACTGTATTACTCGCCACTTGTAAGTGGGCCTGACTTTCCAAGTGCTATAGTAATCAACACCAAAACTTCAATGTGCTCTTCTAACCGAATTCATCTCTATCAATATTATAACCAATAGCATCATCATGAAGATGTTTATTGTGAAACAGAGAACAATCCCTCCAATTTGACTTTTTGAAGCATTACACATGCTGTCATGATCAGCTTTCACTCCTAACCCTGGCATCCGGTGTAAACAAAAGTATAGGCTTCGTGTTAGTCCCAGTGACAACGTTGGGAGCAACAGCGTGAGTATGTATTGTATCATCATACCTATTGCGATAATGAGTAATATATTCTTGAGTAGTACGGTCTTCTCTTCATATATAAACGGGAGGATGAATAGTAATGTTGATAAAACGAAGGCCAGTAGAATTTGTGCAGTAGTCATTATGACATGGAGTTTAAGCCTTGGACCCAGGAGCCATGGCCATTTGTCAGGGTATTTGAGCTTGACTGTATCGCCCTCACGAAGCTTTAATCGCTGTGTAAGGAACTTCTCAATGTCAAGTTCAAGCGTATCAAAACACTCTGCCGTCCAATTATTTGGCTGTGAACGGATTGTATCCAGCTTACGGTGTGAATCCTCATCATTGTTAACACGATCCGTAACCTCGAAGAAGTTTTCTCTCGTGATACCAAACACTTCATAGTTAAAGAACTTTAAGCTATGATAAATACAAGTGATATCACCTTCATAGTGTAATACTTGCCCCATGTCCCAATCTATATTCTTGTATTCATAGCCTGACGTGACTCTGAAGTCGAAGAACTGATGAACAGAAACGTCAGAAGTGAGCAATGAGAATTGTAAGTATGAACTATAATGGATGTTCAGAAAGTAAACTGCAAGCACACCGAACAGGAAGTTCATAAATGCTAGAAAGCGGGCGATATCTTTCCAAGCATCCATGACAATAGCAGTGGTTTACTTATATGATCCAGATAGGATAGACGTGTCGAATTGAACAATAAATTCAATCTGAAAAGTCGTACAGTTTCGTTTCACCTCTGTAAATTTGGAAATGAGAAAGGCAATTTTGTTTATTGCAAAGAGTAAAGTATGAGAACATTAGTGTCATTTTTTTGCCCCAAGTATCTCAAGAGGCATTTCTCTCGCATCTGGCTCGCCACACATAAACAGAATGCACCTCTTGTCATGATCACTGATCATTAGGGAATTCCTAAGGACTTAGTAAACCATGGTACATGATCCATCTGATATGTCAGGTCCTCAGGCTTATCAGGAGCCGTTAAAAGGATAAACCTAAATCACCCAGTTTCAAGATTTTTGGATTGTGTCAATGTTTTTCTTGCCGAGGTTGAAAATTCTCTCCAGACCAACAAAGAACAATTCACAAATTCAGTCTTAGCTAGTAAGAGTTAAAAGAAACCCCAAGTTCTACGGTCCAGTGTCCACACAACACCGCAACACATATTATAGCTGAGAGCATCTCGACAGTAAGTTGCGTAATCTCCCTGAGGATTGCCAATCGTAAAATTATCCTGTTTAACACTAAAACGC
This sequence comes from Williopsis mrakii, assembly GCA_003706445.3. Classification (NCBI taxonomy): domain Eukaryota; kingdom Fungi; phylum Ascomycota; class Saccharomycetes; order Phaffomycetales; family Wickerhamomycetaceae; genus Williopsis; species Williopsis mrakii. Next base: position 216,214 of record PPLH03000013.1, read on the forward strand.
AAAATTGCAATATTTTAGGCTTTCGGGACCTCGGAACCTTCAGTTCGCCATGTGCATTCTACAGTACAAGCGCTACACAACGAGGGCCTTGATTGGCTGGTTGGAACCATATCATCAGATCTCGAACTCCTGTATGTTCTGCAGCTGGCAGCTTGCCGATTGGTTAGTACAACCTATATAATTCATTCACGGTAATAATCTAACTCGGTGTAAGGCGGTAGTGCAGTCACCGACAGGCAGAAAAGAAGCTATGGAACTCTTGACATCCTTGGTTGGATTGAAAAATTTTCTGGATTAGCAAGTTCTACTGAGGGTTGTAAAAGGATACAAATTATAAAGGTGCATGTCAAAGAGCTGTGAAGGAGCGTCAGTTATGCCTATAAATTTTCGAAGCCGCATGGGCTTGTCTCAGTTTCCGAAGCTTAAACCATTATCGCGAAGACTTGGGTATACTGGATCGAACTTACGTAAATGGACACAGTCAATAGTAAACTACTAGCGTCAGCAACAGATAGTACAAGTCTATAATTTCTGCTAAAGGTTTGGTGCTCAGTAAATCCTCTGAATTCTGCTCATATAGCAAACCCCCAGTCCCCAGCCAAGCCTCTTTTAAAAGCCGCTCGGCTTTTGCCCAAAGTTGCTGTTTGACCCGATTTAAAAGGCGATCAATTGCCGGATCGCCAGAGAACCCATAAACCTCCATCACCAATAAACAGGAAATGGGTCCGATTGGTAACAAGAGACCCGTGGCCAGACACGCCTGTCTGGCATGTCGTGAGAAGAAAGTGAAATGTGATGGTGAGCAGCTCCCACAGCCAGGCGACCCTCCTATGGAGGTGAGACGTCAACGGTGCTCCAATTGCAAGTCCTTGGGGATTGAATGTGTCTTTGTTCGCTCTCAGAGAGGTGGCCGTCGTAAAAGAGACGATTCTACGAGATCCTCCCTTACTGCCACGAGTCCAGAGAGCATGAATGTTCCTTTGCCAGGTGGAATGTCCACCAGTGGTGTATCGGCTACGCCATCATGGCTGCAATCGCCTTTGTTGTCCTCGAGAGGCTCGACACATACACTCCAGGAGAAAGTCCAACAATTGCAGAGAGAGGCTGCAGACCTACAATCCCAGATACTTGATCGTTCTGATTCAGCTTCTATATCTGGCTCGGAATATTTCTCACGCAATGGCTACAATAATGCCCCAAGAAGTCTCTATGATCGTCCCCCTCCTCCACCAGCATGGGGTCATGGCCCACCACCCCCTCCACACAGATATCCTGCCCCACCTCCTCACCATCCTGGTCCACATCCTCACCACCATGGTCCGCCATATCCACCACATGGTGAACCAAAGGGCCCAGGTCGTCGTTACCATCATCATCATCATCATCATCGTCATCATATGGGCCCACCACCACCTCCTGGTCCAATGATGGATGTCCGTAGCCCACCACCTCCTCCAATGGATGCACATGGGCACCATGGATATCTTGGTCGTCCACCACCACCACCACCACCGCCAATGGATGCTCGTGGTGCGACTTCCTTCATGTCAGAAGAGAGAAGACCTTACTCCACGGGAGAATTCGATATGAGTATCCCAAAGCTATCCAGAACTACTGAATTCATCTACATCTCTGATCAGGAACTTGAGCAGTTTGATTTACCAAACTGGTCAACGACGTGCCTTTTGATCGACTTATATTACAGATATGTGTATCCATCTCGTCCATTCTTAGCACCAAAGCATAGATTAATTTATCAACTACAGGTTCGCCAAGATGCCTCGTTGCTACATGCAATGTTTTCATCTAGTTGTCGTTTTGCTTCAAGTATCGTGATACCGACTGCGAATCTGAGAGATCCACAACATTGGTACTTCCTTGCTGAGAAGTATTGGGATCTGATGGAATTGGATACCGCATTACAAGCCCTCGTATTGTTAATGGGCTCGTTAGGCCCTGGGGGGTATGTTCAACAGTCAATCGAAGGCTCTGAAAGAACCTTTTCTCTCATGAAGGTTACAAATACATTGGAGTCTCATAATATCAGAGATTGGGATCGCTTTGCACAAATTGCTACAAAGAGACAAGTCGTGAAGCATGAAGATATGTTGCGGACGATTTGGTCATCATGGAAACTCAACGTGTTCATCAGGATGAATAGAGGTTCTCCATTCCACCAACTGTCCACAAATTTACTGCAGTTCCCAAGTGATTTGCCATTACCCTTGAGTGATTCCCAGTATAACTCCAACATGTCTATGTTTGATGTGAATGATAACCATGGCTTGGCAAAACTTTCATACAGAAGATGGAAAGATCTGGAATTGGACTTACTCGAGGCTGCAAATTCCAATGCTAGGTTCAAATCATTTAGCGATTCTGATTTGACAATCATTGCTATAAAACATATGGAGGATATTATGGACTCAATTTCATCAGGGTTCCTCAACTCTGAATCTGTGAACGGATTCAACCAAAGCATCAAAGTCACTGATAACATTATCAACTCATCATTGTATCAGATCTCACACATTAAGAAAAAGATGGCCATTGTTAACATTTCCAAACTATTTGCCCTTTTGGTAAATGCACTCTGTAAGATCGTTATCAACGTCACGCAGTGTCATAAGATCTTATTGATCAAACCGCATGAGACTCATTCAAACTCTAATCCAGATGATGTTTTCAACTCCTTATATGAGTCTAAGTTGGAGGATATCCACCAGGCTTGCTTATCCATTTCTCCTGAACAGTTGCAACACTTTATCACTGCCTTCACTGCAGCTTTGGACGTTGTGCGCTTGATTGAGCTTGGCATGGGGAAGATCCCTGAGGCTGCCACTTCTACTGTCCCTATCCAGGTTATTGGTGGTCCGGCTAACTTGTCCCCTGCGTCTGAGATCTCTTCTTTAAAGACATCCGAGAGTTGGTGGATCAGTGCCATTCAGGAGCCTGGTAAATCCATGAGTGCCCAAGTACAGACGTACAACGAATATCCAGATATCTGGTTACAATATCCAATTTTTTCTGTGGTGATTGTTGCTAATGCTCTCACTGTAATGGCTTCAGCTGTTGTTCTCGCAAAGATGATGACTTTGAGAGAGGTCGAATCAGTGGATTCAGGATCCGGTTCCACTAACGTAGAGTGGATTGTGGGTAATAGGCAGCACGTTGTTCCGACAATGATGGACCAGACCACTTTGGATGTTGTGAAGAAGAGTTTCAACGTGATAGAGATTCATGAGAGCATTTCTCTTTGCTCGAAGTACATTAACGTCCATGGACGTTTCTGGCCTTATGTCGAGAGTGTTTCTTATCAAGTAGAGGCAATCATGAACTACATTGATGATATTGTGTTGAAATCCTAAGCGATCAGTTTATGCATGCTTAAGAGAATAGTTTTTTGTACGGAAGTTGTAGACGATCATGATGCGGACCGGCTTAATTACCATATCGGGTAAAATCTTTTCCTCTTGACTTTTCGGTGTTTACTTGTACACCAAGGATGGCCGTATCTCACCAGTTTTGAATACAAAAAAGGCGAAAAAGACTTGGAAGTTAGGTGATTTGACACTCTGAGAATAAAAATGGTCATTAATTTCTTCAAGGGCCACCCGACAGAGTCTTTGTTACCTAACAAGAGCATTATTGAGGCCACGACGACTCTACTGAATGGCCCCAGACCGTATGACAAAGGTAAGTTGCCGCAAGCCTAATTATAATACTTACTAATGAAATCGAAGATCCTGATAATAGACATCCTTTATCATATGGATCTGATCAAGGTGCTCTATGGGTACGTGAAGAGATTGCAAAGTTGCACACAAGGGTCTTCCCAAAGAGTGGTACTAGACCTGAGTACCTCAACTTGACAGGTGGTGCCTCGTATGGTATTATGAACATCTTGGCACAGACTACGCTGCCACATACAAATTACACAAAGCAGGCATTCATCATCTCTCCCACTTATTTCCTGATTAATGAGACTTTTATCGATGCAGGGTTCGGGGGTAAGATGACTGCTATCGATGAGCAGGAGGGAACGATTAATCTGAAGCTCTTGGAGGAAAAATTGGTGGAATTGAGCCAAGACCAAGACGATCATTATGCTGACTTGTCATTGATTAGCAGACCCGGTTGCATCCAGAAGAAGATCTACAAATTCGTCCTCTACTGTATCCCAAGTTTCTCTAACCCAGGTGGTGAGAGTTATAACTTGGAGACACGTTTGAAATTGATAGAGCTGGCAAGAGAATATGATATGCTAGTTATCACAGATGATGTCTATGACATCTTGGATTATAATCAACCTTTAGAAAGATTACCAAATCCACTACCAAGACTAACACATTTGGATAGAGAGACGGCGCGAGATGAATACGGCAACACTGTTTCCAATTCTACATTCTCCAAACTGATTGCACCTGGATTGAGATTCGGTTATCAAGAAAGTGTTGCTGGGAGATTGGTGTATCAGCTGTGCCAAGGCGGAGCCAATGTCTCTGGTGGTTCGCCATCACAGTTGAATTCAATGATTGTAGGGACAATTATCAAAAATGGTCTGATCGATGGTGTCATAAATCACTTTAGAACTGTTTACGCAGAAAGAGCCAGACTTTTGCAATCTTTAATTACTGAATATTTGCCTGAAGGAACCACTGGTTTTGGGTTCGACGGTGGTTATTTCGTATGGGTGACATTACCTAGAGGATTCGACTCCCAGAAGATCGTTTCGGAGTTGAAAGAAAGAGGTGTGATTCTTGCTGGTGGTGAGAACTTTGAAGTTGTTGGTGATACAAGAGATTGGGGCTCCCGCAGTGTTAGACTCAGTATCAGTTACCTCACAGTTCAAGAGATTGAACAAGGAATTAAAACCTGGGGGGAGGTCATCAAGGAGCTCTATCCGTGACCTATATAAAACGTCAGAAGTAACACATTTCATATGCTTGGTGTCATAGTACCTCAAATTCTAGAACCAAGACGAACGACAAACCTCGAAGTCTTTTGTCGCAAAAGAAACGCTGCACCTAATTTATCTAAATGCGCTAGTCACAGCAGAACCCCCCGACCCCTCTCACCTTCATTGCCAACGGTTCAAGTTTTTGAGTTAGGCGTGTGTACGCACTACTGGTCGAAGAGACCGTTAGACTTTAAATCTAGAACCAAGTCCAACTCAGAAAGGCAAAAAGAAAATTTTTAAGTCTATATAAACAGCAAGCTCGATCCATCGAAGTCTTAAAGATGTTAGATTCTCTCTATCTGTTGATCTATATTCATTCCTTTTAACAATTTGATCAAAATCATTATGCTTTTTGATGCCAGCATTATTATCGCGTTCGCCTTGGCTGTCGCCCAAGTGAATGCTGCTGATCATCAGCATGCCAAAAAGCCTGCCATCAATGGCAAGCAAGTCTCCACTTTGTTCAAAAGATCTGGCACTTGTTCCTTCCCAACAGACAAGGGCCTCGTTGCTGTTCAAACGAATGGACAGAATGCCGGTTGGGCCATGCACAGCGACCAGAAGTGTACTTATGGGTCCTGGTGTCCTTACGCCTGTCCACCAGGTCAATTGATGAATCAGTGGGACCCATCTGTCACCTCATACTCCTATCCGGGATCTCAAAATGGTGGTTTGTGGTGTAATGAAAATGGTGAACTCGAGGCTAAGAGAAACGGAAACTATTGTCTTGATGGCGCAGGAACTGTCCAGGTTAACAACAAAGCTAACTCAAACGTCGCTTTCTGTCAAACAGTCTTGCCTGGTAATGAAGAAATGTTGATCCCGACCAATGTTGGGGGTAATTCTAAACAAACAATTGCCGTCCCTACTCCTAATTACTGGGCCAGTACTGCGGCTCACTACTATATCAATGCTCCAGGTGTTTCTGTTGATGATGGTTGCAAATGGGGGTCGGTTAACAGTCCAGTTGGTAATTGGGCTCCATATGTTGCTGGTGCTAACCAAGACTCAAGCGGTAAAACTTTCGTTAAGATTGGTTGGAACCCAGTGTACTTGGAGCAGGCGACTCCGTTCAGAAATACCAAGCCATCCTTTGGTATCAGAATCACGTGCAACGATGGTGATTGTGATGGTACTCCTTGTGAGATTGATCCATCCAAGGTTGATGTCAACGGAATTAGCAGTGGCCAATCTACAGATGGTGCTGGTGGCGGTGCATTTTGTGTCGTTACTGCGAAGAGTGGTAAGACGGCTATTATTGAAGTATTTGAGACGAGTGCCACTAAATCCAAGAGAGAGGTGGAACATGTTCATCATGCTCATAACCAAGTCACGAAGACTAAAATTGTTACGCTCACCACTACCATTTGAACTTAGTTAACCATCTCAAAGTTCTACGTCAATTGATATATAGTCGAGACATTATAAATATTATTATCAAATTTTCATGTCAAATATTTGATATATCATATATCTTATTTAGGTTGAAACTTCAGTTTTGATCTTTCAATTCAGAAAGCAATGATTTCTTGAATTCACAATAATGGGTGAAATCTGTGTCGAAACTATATATTGTTTAAACCCCAAGACCAAGCGGACACCCGAGTCTCGCTCTATGATACTGTCTCGTCCGAATAACCATCATCATGATCATCGAGGAGTCAACGAAACGTCATTGACCAAGGTACCGACAGTACTTAAGGGTGCGCCGGCGCGCTCTTGAGAGAGCAAAAAAATTGCCGTTACCTGGAATCGAACCTGGGTCTCATCGGCCACAACGATGTGTACTGACCACTATACTATAACGGCTTTTTGCTTGACGTTCTCAAGGACTACATAACCATGATCACAGCTTCGTTATACATCCCGTCCACCCCATTGGGACTGAACTTTCGAAAGGCATTAAATTACAACATTCTAAGAAAATTCAGAAAAAGATGATAAGTATGGATCTGAATTATTAACTTTTAGGACTTTCCAGTTTCCATCACCGAAAGCATCAAGATTTCCTTAATCTACAACCAGATCATGATAAACCCCAATGAGGGTGCCCTGCGGGGTGTCTACCAGTCATCGAGTATGAGTACTAAGGCATAATCGACTAGTCAGCGAAATCATTCGTCTATTGGCAATTCCTACAGTTATTACCTATTAGAAAAGCCACTGTAAAACTCATTCCGAAGATCAACGCAATTCTCTCACCTATCTTATGTTTTCTGCCGTGTTGATATTCTGCTCGGGAGAATGAGGAGTTATGAGCCCTATTCTTCAGAGTAAGGCATATTATATTAGGCCAGGAATTTTATTCCTACTACGAGCACAACTAGGAGACATTTACATATATACAAGATTAAACAACTCATTTTTCTTCACAGCCAAAGTCGACCCCCCCCCCTTTTATGGCGCTTGGCCGATTTTTAACATTTCAGATTGATCATACTTCGTCAAAACAATGCATCTCAGTATCATAGCCTCGAGAACTTTGGAAAATACGGCACTTCTCGTTAAGGAATTTATTCAGTATCCTTGACAACACCGACCTTGGCTGGACGCAAAACACGGCCGTTCAAGTAGTAGCCTGGCTGTTGAACGAAGAAGACAGTACCAGGTTCCTTATCTGGCTGTGCAACCTCGAAAGTAGCCTCATGGACATTTGGATCAAATTTTTCACCAACAGCCTCGATTTGCTCCAAACCATGTCTCTTCAAAGTATTCAGGAACATGTTTTGGGTCAACTGAACACCTTCGATCAAGTCATCCAGCTCCTTAGCCTTCTTCTCAAGGGAGGAACCTTCCTCAGTAGCCAAGGTCTTCAAGGCGATCTCAAAAGTATCAGCGGTTTCCAGCAAGTCCTTAGCAAAAGATTTCAAAGCTAGCTCTTTAGACTTTTTGATCTCTCTCTTAGTGGAATCCTGTAAGTTTCTGAAATCAGCAATGGCTCTCAAGGAACGATCCTTGTATTGAGCAGTCTCCTTCTTAGCAGCATCAAGCTCTTCTTTCAAAAGAGTGATCTCATCCTTTGGCTTCTCCTCTTTATCTCCCTCTTTTGGCTCGTCCTTAGACTCCTCCTTTCTGGCTTCCTCACTGTAGAATCTGATGGATCTAGTGACAGGGATAACAGCTCTTGGAGTGGCAAAAGTTGGTCTGGCAGCCAACCTGAGCATTTGTGTTCTAAAGGCAGTTCTCAACATGGTGATTATGTCCGTATCTGGTCAGCGATATTAGTCACTAGTTTGAAGGCTGTTCTCACCCACAAAACTTCCGCCCTCCAAGCGGTGACCGAACGGTGAAAAAAAAATCAAATACGAGGATCCTGTCACGTGAATTCCCGGAAGTCAAATTTCCCTCTGGGACTTCGTAACTGGGCCAATGCGAACCGGTGGATTACAAACTGTGATTGGTATTCAAGGGAAGTACAAGTGCTTGAAGTTCGGACACTGAAACACTCTGCTCTTGTTTTTTCCATCATAGAATTCTTTTTTGTTTTTATTTGAGCCAGCCAGTTTTCTGAATTATACAGGTCACAAGAGGACGTATCGTTACCAATGGACCGATCCATCGCTGTGCTTTACGGCTCTGAAACTGGTAATGCCCATGACTATTCTGAGACACTGACTGCCACTCTCGAGAGGTTTCATTTTAAAGTGCAGTGCTCCTCACTAGACGATTTCGACCTGAGGAATTTAGTCCACATTAAAGTGCTTATCGTGATATGCTCCACCACAGGACAAGGTGAGTTCCCAAAGAACGCACAAAAGTTCTGGAAGTTTATGCTCAAGAAAAAACTACCTTCTGATCTGCTGAATCATTTGATTTTCACGACATTCGGTCTTGGTGATTCCTCATACCCAAAATTCAACTGGGCCATAAAGAAACTTCACAACAGATTGCTACAGCTCGGTGCTGTGGAGTTCTCCAAAAGAGCGGAGAGTGATGAACAAAGTTCTCAGGGTATTGATGGATACTATATAGAGTTCCAGAAGCTCTTGATCGAAAAATTGCTCGAGAAGTTCCCCATCCCTAACGGATTGGAGCCGATCCCACAAAATCAATTATTACCACCGAAGAATAAGCTCGTCGTGGATATGCGTAAGCCAAAGAGGCTCACAGATCAAGAGATCAAAGGGGTCGCTCTTTCGCGTCAACATCCTGATTTGATCCATGCAATCGTGGCATGTAATAAAAGAATCACCAGCGAGGATCATTTCCAAGACGTTAGACATTTTAGCATTAGCACAAAGGATGAAATCATGTATCAGCCGGGTGATACCATCTCACTATATCCAACTAATGACAGACAAGAAGTTCAAACATTGATAGAGATACAAGGATGGCAAGATATCGCTGATAGAAGAATCGCATTAGAAGGTGAAATGCCGAAGATTGATGGTGGGTTCATCAAGAACATGACACTTCGTTCGCTGTTGACCCACCATTTGGATCTGAGAGCCATACCAAGACGTTCATTCTTTGGACTATTGCAACATTTTGCAAGTGATGAAAGGGAACGTGAGAAATTGCAAGAATTCAGTTCCTACAAGGATCCAGAAGAACTGTATAATTATGCCAACAGACCACGCAGATCCATCCTAGAAGTTGTGCAAGAGTTCTTTAGTGTGAAGATACCAGTGGAGTACATCTTTGACCTGTTTCCATTCATCAGGCCACGTCTGTTCTCTATCTCATCACCACCATCAACACACCATGTTGATTTGACCATCGCCATTGTGCAGTATAAGACCATGATCAGAAGAATCAGAAAAGGTCTTTGTACGTCGTGGGTCAAGAACTTAGAAATTGGTGATGAGATCATAATCAGTGTGAACCATAATTCTGTTAAATTCCCCCCTCTTGGGAGACCAATCATCATGATATCGCCAGGCACGGGTATTGCACCAATGAGGTCATTAATACAGCAGCGTGTCTCCCTTGGATGCGATAAATCTCAATTGGTACTTTTCACGGGTAATCGATATCGTGATAAGGACTTCCTCTACGGTGAAGAGTTAACTCAGTTGGAAAGACTTGGTAAACTAAAATTGTTCACCGCATTCTCTCGTCAAGCAGGCGGATATGTCCAGGATGTACTATACATGCAAGCCGAAGAGGTAGTTCAATTGCTGATAAATGGCGGTGCTACGATCTATATCTGCGGATCATCTGGAAAGATGCCAACCCAGGTACGCTTGACATTTGAGACTATCCTAGAGGAGTCCGGAGGACTTACTAAGAAAGAGGCTCATCAATATCTGCTTGAGTTGGAGGTCAACTACAGATATATTCAAGAAACTTGGTGATCTCACTTATTTGGAGTGATTATGGAATATGGATATTCCCCATCTATTAGAATAAATGACAATGTTGTGCTCCTATACTCTAAATTTTAAGTCTGTCTCTTTCAACTTTTTGAACTTATCTTCGAAAAGATCTATAAAATATTTGACTCTAAAAGCAGAGAGGGTGTACAGTTGTCGTAATCGTTGAGCATACGGCCCATTACCTCCACCAACTTCATGGAAGAAATATAACATATATCCTGTACATGAAGTACCGAAGCAGACTATCCTCTGGCGTTCTTTCCATTTTTGTTCTCAATTGCGTAGTCTCAGTCTTGAGGCATTATGGTAGCTTCAACCTTTTGGTGAGTCTCGTGGAAATCGACCAAAGTTATCCTTCACTGTCAAAGAAATATTTACATTTGTCTTTTTTGATATCGCCTTCTGAAATGTATATACTATACATGCTTACAGGTCTGAACACAAGAATTCATCCACAGAAACATGCTATTATACACTGGTGATAAATTTGATGGATGCGTTGGGGATAACTCCATACTCTTCTGTTTCTCCGGTCAGATCTCTAATCTGAAAGTCACAGGTTGGCCTGTTTGAATACAAACGCTCCGGTGAAACCAACACTGCCCAATGATCCTAACAATAATAATTATCATTACCCATTATTGACATACCGAGCAAAAAAAGCACTTGACCAAATCTGCAAGTGAGGCACACCAAGCATAGGCGCAAAATAACTGGATTCTCCAGATTCCATCAGAAGACTGTTAGCAGCTGACAGTGGAGCAAAACGTTATCAGCACCAGATGGCGTCAATCTGGCAAATAAGCAACCAGACTTATTTAGATCCGCAGACTGAGCAAAATCTTCTAATCCAATTCACTAGAGTGTACAATGACCTATGTTCTCTTACGAGAGCAAATAGTTCAGTTGATTAAAATGCCTATCTGCTGCCCATCATAAAGCCTTTCTTTTTAGTTCGTCTCTCCTAACAGGATTCGTTCAAATGTTATCCATTCACAAATACATTCATTTTGACTCCCGATTAACGACTTCATGAGCTCCTAGAGTTGAGCTTCGTTTACTGTTAATCACATAACCGTTATAGACTGACTTTGTTAAAACTGCAGAGCATCAACGCTATATTTCTCTGTGGGTCTGCTGTGTTTCACAATCTTGAGAGTTATCATATTGAATGTTCCAATTCAGAAGCATCACCACGCAGATATTTTTATGTGTGATGATCTTCAATCTTGTCTTTCTCTCCACCTGATTTACCAATATAGGGATTTTTATCCCTCTTCGGCTTATCATTCATGAAAGGTTGTTTTCGAAGATTTGTGCTGAGGCTCACAGAATGCGAATTCTCAGCAGAACCTGAGACAAGCTTCTCGTATGCGTTATCAGTCTCATCTTGAAGTTTGAAGTTTAAAAGTTTTAATGGTAATATGACGATCTGGATTCAGTGCTCATGTGCAGTTACCAGAGCTTTATCTGAAGGGGTATGAGTAAAACCACATTATAAATAAAATGGAGACCTTTTCAGGGCCAGAGGGGTAGGTCAGCCCATATCATGAGATGTTGCCAACATCATACAGATGCTTCAGCCCATACCATGAGTCGGGTGTCCATAAAGACCCATTTCCCAAGGTATATAAGCAACGTGCTTGACAGTAACTATGCTATAATATATAATATACAATAAATCAGAAGGGTCTAAGGGATTTAATAATCGAACCTCGCAGACTTCGGTATTAATAATTATTGTCAGTGATATGTTGATGATCATCTGAGGTTTGGTGGTTTAGTTTGACCGTATCTCTATATCATTGTAATTTATCTCTATCATTCTATGTACTTTCAACGAGCTCGAGGAAGACCAGCTTTGGTGTACATTTTCTCGAGACCTGACTATTAGGGCCTTAGGCACATCAATGAATTATCTATGAGATATCTTAAGGAGATTGTTTATTTTTCAAATGATTGGAAAGAAAGATTTTCTGAATGTGAGAGAATACTACTATACCATGATCCATATAGTATACTTCTCATTCTTCTACTATCTTCATATCTGAGTGGTTCATCTGACCTTTTTGGTATAATTTTACATTCTACAAATCTTGGTACAACCTGATCGGGTGGTACTCAGAGTTTCAGTCGTCATAGTTCATTACTTCTCAATATTAGATAAATAATGCGGTTAGTCTATTGTCTCATTCAAAATTTTATTCCTTTCTCCTTCTTAAATATGTCCAGTTTGAAAAGGTCAACGTAGTATCTTCCACTGGAAGCATAGAAGTTGTATATCTCCCTCTGTGTCTGATTGAACTCAACCAATATTCCTTGAGCTTCCGGATCATCACTTCCACCAACTATATCGTATGAACAGAATAAATATCCACTGCATCCTCCACCTGAGGCCCAACCTCTAGTGTTCTCACCTTCTTTGTTCTCAACGTAATACTCTTCCTCCTTGGGAACAATTATGGCTTCAATCCTTTGATAGGAATCATAGAACTCTTCCAGCTGAGTCGCATTCTCAAAGAAGTATTTGAATCTTGAATTATTGATATCTCCTTTAGCAGAATGCAGGTTCTTACAATTTTGAATGCCAGAATTGAACCATAACAACGTGGTGTTATCAACCGGTGACAAATGTGATGGATGAGTTGAACAGAGCTCTTTACCTTTTAATCTATTTCTGAGATCTGATTCATCGCCTGGATATCTCTGCTCTCTTGGGGTGATCTGTCCTGCGGATCCAGCGGGCCAATGATTCATGTAGTAGTCTTCATCACCCATCATCGACATACCTAACCAGAAGAGCTCTTTATCGCCATGGATTTTCGATAGCACCGGAGACCAAATCTGCAATTGAAGCGTACCCAGCACACCAGAAAAATGTCTCCGTTTATCTACTGCAACGACTCCAGATTCCATGACGTGATAATATAACTTCCCAATATATCTATTCTCGAGAGTTTTTGCAGTTGAACGTGGAACATTGAACAGCAGCTCGTCAACACTTGAGGGCATTAACTTGGCAAAAAAAGTTCCATCCGATTTTTCTCTTCTGTGTAAGATTTCTCGGTCTTTAAAGAAATGAGTACCATATTCTTGGAAGAGTGGCGAACGTAAGATGGCTTCATCCAGATCTGTCATTGGTACCATATCGGTATCTATCAGAAGAACATGTTGAAACGAAGAAAAGAAGTAAGCCAGGAGCTTGTTGGCGAACCCATTAAACTTGCCTCTATAATCCTTTGAAACGGCTGCAGAAACGTCAACAAACCAAAGTTCCAAAGGTGGATAGAGGATCTCTATATCTGCAGCAGTTAAGTGCTCAATGTCGAAATCCAAGTTTCGGGTTTTCATCACTTCGTAGATATTATCAATACCTGTGACATTGAGGTCCAATGTTCGAGCAGAATGGACTAAAACCTTACGAGCGTTTAATCCCAAGTCACCAGAGTGTACAATCTGTATAGGCAGTGTGTTGTTCGTGGCTCTTAGAAGAGCAAACAGTGAAACTAACTGGTCTAAATGCTTATCAGCTGCACTAATAACAAATCCTTTCCCATTAAATTGGTCTTTCAAGTCTCTCATATAACAGCCACTCAGTTGAGGTTTTTCATACTTCATGCCTTGATCAACGTAATCACTCATTATTGGTATTTTATTCATCTTTTTACCATCCCATCGAGTAAATTCTGGAGATATTCTTGATACCCATTTAAATAATCTATTCTCGATCTCTGAACAGTGTTGATCAGATCTCTTGGTGTTCAGTTTCCCAAACTGGTCCAGATAACAACCGCTATAGACTCTTAGCGTCGTAGCTGCATCGATAATATATTTCTCCGTCAGTTTTGTTTCTTTTAGAGCCTTATCGTATTCGAGCTCATAGATGTGACGCATATTCTTCTCCTTAATGATCTTATCTTTCTCTTCTTCTGTTTTGTCTGTCAAAGCAGCTTTGAAGTTTTTTAGCTTATCATTGATAAAGTAGTCCTTTTTTTCAAATATCTGTTGATGATATGGGAGGCCTCTGAAGTCTTGTGTTTGCCATGCTTCGTTCTCCGTATACAGTGAACTGAAGAACATGTCACATTTCTCAGTATAGCTCATCATATCGAGATTCTCTCCAAATGCGGAAATTAGGGCGTCATATGTATGACCAACCTGGTCTTTAGCAATTACAACCCTTGGAACTGCATTTCGTGGTCTTGTGAAGAAATAGAACTGGAATAGGATGAATAGAGCACCAGACACAATTAACAAAAGGCGTCGAATGGGTAGCGGTACCGCAAGCAATGGTTTATATTTGAACATGATTTGTACTTGATGACAATTGCCATGAATTTCCGACGATGTATCTTGTGCTTGCTTCTAAGAATTGATGAGTTCGTCGTAGAGGATGCGAAACTAAAAAAATTATCTTTGGAGGCGGACAGTATAATTTTGGTTTTCGGCGCGTTGTCTTTTTCGATACACCATATCTGGGAATAAGCTTGCAGGGAACTGCAAAGTGGACCGCTGATCTTGCAATCAAACCATAAAAGCATTACGATGATCTACCATCTCTCAGCGAGGTAATTTGTAGCAATGCGCAGTGGGATGCTCAAGATTCACGAGGTCGCCCTTCCCGCTTGATTGTGATAGAGTTAAAAGCTCTTCACATGTCCTTATCACAAATGGGTGAGCTGCATATCGTCCGACATTTACACCTTACCCCCATGGTAGTTAAACCTTACTGAAAACTTCAAGTCGTAAATGACGGACAATCTGATCTCCATAAAGACGGATATCCGATTGGATCTTGAGTGACTGTTTCTGGGACAGAGCTGCGCATAATGCAAGATACAACTTGGTTCCTGGAACTCTATTTACCTTAATGACAAAGCCCGAATCTTAATTACAGAGACTACCGATTTGACGAAGACTAGGAAATTTCATTAAAGGACTTGTACCCAAAGAGTCTTCTTCTCCCTGTCCTCTACTGCACGTCTCTGCTCGTCGTTGTTATCAACAATGACATCAAATACTACCATACTGAGACCCAATGGCAACTTTAACTCGTACCGAGATGTCAACTTACCAGATTCGGCATAGTGGATTGACGGCACAGGATTCACACGCTCACCATTCACGGTGAGGAAAGCCTGATATCGTTTCTTCATCAGGGATTCGTTCAAGAGGGCAGACATCGAGACTGCACCCTGGTGTCTGTTCAATGTCAACGTGTAGCTGTCAACATAGAATTCAGAGGCCTTTAGGGTGTGCTCGAACCACGATTGTGTGAGTTGTAACGGTGCTTGGTTCATAGGGCGCACCACCTGTTTGTATAATGAACGGGAGGAAGATATTGTAATCTCTTGGATAAAGGATTCTTGAGAAGGAAGGCGTGCTCTCTCTCTTGTGGATGGAAGATCCACTTGTTTCTCAATCTCTTGTGAATTATCCTCCTCATCTTCAGAATGATCACTTTGAGGTTGTAGCGGTTGAGGTTCTTCTTCAGGTCCAACAACTGGTGTCAAGTTAAGTTTCACTGGTTGCTTGATCTTGAGTTTCACTGGCGGTGTTGATGTCTTCTTCAATGCCAGTTGTTGTTCTTGTTGGACACGTTGTTGCTCCTCAATATCTCTCTTTACCAACTCCATTCTTTGACGGAAATGATCTTGCAAGACCTTGGAGTCCTGATATAACAGACTTCCCTCGTCATTATAGGTCTGAGCATTTTTAAAGACTAGTTCCACTTGGTTGATGAATTGACCCATGGATTTAATTCTACCAGCGGTGAGATTCTCCTTCACTGTACCCAACGACATGGCTTTCTTTATGACTTTGTAATAGTCTGGATAGTCTTTACGACTAACTTCATGCAGGAATGGTTCACCGATACGCACACCATCAACTTCATAGTCAACCAGTTCATCCAGCACATTCAGGTACTTCTGTTTCTGTGTTGTCCCAGCAGGAGGTTGCTGGAATGAGTTAGGCGGACGGATCTTGATCTTTGGCAACGGCTTCTCTTTCAACTGCTCCTTCACATATTGCAAGATTTGGATAGCATCTTGTGCAATCTCACTTTGCGGGTCGTTGTAAGTGTTCGCATTATCAGCCATCAGCTGGAAGTCGGCGATCAAATCGGCAGAAGATCCATAGTGGTTCTCTTTAATCTCATTCAGAGAGATAGGATTGGTGACGATCTCGTAGTAATCTGGAATCTCTTCCCTGTCTGGAAGTTCTAAAAAGTCCTGTGCGATCTCCATTTCCGCAACAGCGGAGATCACAGAGTCGAAATGACTGTTTTCAGTCTTTGCCTTTTTGTCCACGTGAGCGTCGCTTTTTCTTCTGGCCATCCTAGTCTCTCCGTCTCTACTCCCTTTTGTCTAATTTGGTTTTGATGTTTTCGTTGTTTTCGTTGCTTTGCAGTTGTTCGGGCCGTGGACTTTGGACTTTTTAGCGAAAAACCTAGCGCATCTGAACCTGGTAGCGGACACGTCAAGTTTGGTGCCTTCGGTCTCATCATGAAATTGGACAATAGCTCAGTGGGTGGCTATAGTATGTGGTCTCGGACTAGGACTCCAGAAATTATGGCCCTTGGCCCACTATGAAATTGGAGGCTACTGACAGCAGACAGCTAAAAATTTAAGATCAAACCATCATCCATGGTGGTACCGCAGCACAGCAGCAAACCATGAATTCCTACAATGAGCATGCAGCCAAAAGTGGTTAATCCTTTTAATTAAACGTGGCCACTAGTGGCCCCTTTTTCTCAATTTTATTGCTCTGCTCAACGACTTGGAACAATGCCGTGTGCAGGTCGTTTAGTATGCCCTTCTCCTCAGGAGACATATATTCATTCGTTATAAGCTTAGCCTTAGATGAACGAGGCTCGATATCCTCTGGCTCTTTTGTGCCTATCTCTAGTGGGTTGAAGAATGACTGGATATCTATAAGTTGCCTAGATTGTGTGTTAGTCCCTTCTCCAATACGCTTGATAGAACAAACTCACTCATTTGTGTCATTCACTATTTGGTTCAATTCATCCTCTCTTTCTCTCAGTCTGGCATCTTTGTCATAGTCACTTGGTATATGTTAATCTTCGTATTATCAACTTCGCTTGTGGGATATTACTTACTGTTGCTCGTTGATCAATGGTGTGGTCTCGTTGATCTTTGTGTGTTAGTACTGTTCGTCAGACTCAAGGGAATAGAAGGACTCACTGACTGCTCATCATCATAGCTCCCCGTGAGGCATGAAAAACAGATACCCATATTATGTAGCAGTAGATATCAGTATATCCTCTCCTTGAATTTCTGTTGTGTTTGTTCCTCAGTTTTTCAAGCAAGTTTTGATAAGTTTTTGACTGTTTTTCGTTATCGAGTGAGAGGTTATGGGGAAGTTGAGGACAATGAAAGGAGAACCGCGGAAGGAGTTCCGCATACACTCAGAAAATCCTAAGAAGGACACACAGGACTATTTACCTCCTTTATATTCATTTTCTGTCTCTTTCAAGCTTATCTCTCAGTCTATCCAACTACCTATACTTTGCGTCCCGTGTATTTCCCAATCAGGAAGTCAACACTATGGGAAAAAAAAAGCTTCAGCCAAAACACCAACGTCAAAAGACTCCAAAAGGAACGGAGGCACAGAACACACACAGATCATGCTGACAGCAACGAGAACTTCTGTGAGATGCATGCATACCACTCGCCCAGCGTACGGTTTTATGGACTGGTTCAAGATGAAGAAAGACCAGCAGAAGAAGGAGAAGCCAGAAGACATCAACTCTGTCATGGCCAAAGCTGAAGAAGGTGAGATCCAAGTAACAAAAGTTGACAAGATCGAATTCATCGGTAAAAAGGTTGCTCCAGTGGATGCAAGACCCCTCTCGCAGAGATTGAATGGATTTCATATTAAGCACTGGTTATCAAAGGATAAGATCGTGGATCAGAATCAATATAACAAGTTGATCTTGGATGAGTACAACAAATTGATCAAAAAATCAGTTACACAGCTCCAGGATGTTGATTTGTCCAATTTGAATATTCGTTTTCAGATCACAAAGGAGGTGCAGGCCCAATCTGGTCTCGTGATTCCAGATTACGTCTTAACTAAGGCAACTAATGGGGCTTCTCTGTCGGCATATTTCGATAAACTGCTCTATGGCACACCAAGCAAGGAACATTTGAGCTTGGATCAATTACAAATCTCAAGTGAGAATGTGTACCTGGAACCGGTTGTGACGAGTAGGGAGAGAAAATCCAAGTTTAAGAGCTTGTTGAAGGAGGCCAAACTTGCACAAGAACAAAAAACTGAGAAGTTGATTCAAGGCGTGAGAGCATGAAGGATGTTGAGACATACTATAAATCTGTACATATACTAAAAATCCACTTGTGTTGTCGCTAATATACTGTTTTATTGTAATCTATATACGTACTCGTCGTTAATAGTCTTATAACGGACCCATGGGAAACTTGTGTACTTTAAAATATCGTCTGTGATCTTCAAATATTCCACTTTTAAAGAGCTGAATGTGATGTCAGGTAGTTCAAATTCCACTCTGATCTCATAGCTGCGTATCTTTTCTGACTCCTCATCCACGATCTGTTTAATTTTGTCAAACCTTGGATGTGTCACTCGTGGAGGAGGATCCATTCCCAGTGGCTCTGGTGTCCTCGGACGTTTCAGTTGGAATAGAGACATCATAGTATATGTACGTTCTCCACCAATGGACCCGACATTCCAAAGGATGCAGTCCTCATCGAACTTATATGCAACCTTTCCAATCTTTGCCTTGAATTTGGGGACTGTTTCGAAATCAACGTCATACTCTGAAAGGTCAATTGGTACTTTCACAATAAGCTTTGCTAAACTGGCTCTCAGCTTAAAATTCGTCCTTATGGTGATCTTCGCTCTTAAATTATCATCAATGACGGTGAATTCATGTTCCACTACTTCGATTATAGGCGTTGATCTGATGTTCAAGGAGTAATGGCATAGCTGGAACTCACCATCTGGAGGGACGAATGAGATGATCTTATCCGTGGCAAACTTAGGAAGCTCCACGCATTGGTGAAATTTCAGCTTCTTGAAGAACTTGTTGTTTTCTGTGTTTATCAACTTGTTCAATCCTAGGCGTAGAGTAGGCATACCGGATAGGTAACACTTCACATCTATCGAACCGTGGATAGCATGTCGTACCACGCGTGAATTAGCATCGACACATAGTGAAATCTTTTCGACAACATCGACGAATAGCTCGTTCTTCTTATAAAACAACCCTCTTGGTCTCCAACTCACAGAATTCGTTGTCGTCTTCAAGATACTAGAGTTCACCAGGTCATCCTCTTCATTTTCCTGAACCTCCAGCTTAATAACATCCTTCAGTATCTGGGTATCAGTTAGTTGTGGCACACCGTAGTCCATAATCTCATCGAAAAGCTCATAGATCAAATTGAAGTTGTCAACAATAAGGTCCTTATTCAAGTTCTCAGTCCTGAAATAGCTGATAAGAATATCATTGAACTTATAGAGGAAGCTAAGCGTCGTCATGACATTCGAATGCTCGTAATAAACCACGCTGAGAAGAATCAGGTCGTTGTTCTTTATGTACACGTAGTAGATCCCACCATGACGCAGCACAGGGGTCCCATCACCAGTCTCTCGAAGAAGCTTGAACTGCGCAATTACTTCGTCAAAGGGCACAAAGTCCTGTGTGTAAGTCCTGCTAATAAGACATCGCGTATCGGCGTCCAAAATCGCGAGCGCGTCCATTTCTTTCGTCCTCGCTGTTAGAGCCTTCCTTTATTTGGAGGATGTTGAGATTAGAAACGAATCATCAAAACAATCAAAAACATCAAAACAAAAACGGCAAAACAGAAGGAAGACACAAGAGGGTTAGAGACAATGTCAGCCAATCCGTACGCTGTGCTCAAGAATGGCAAGGCTCCTGGCCAGCTTCCACAATTGGACAAGAAGGATCAGGCAAAAATGGGCAAATCGATGCAGAGAAGAATGTCTGTCCATTACACGGACGACGCCAATCTCAGAGGACTCACTGGATCGATTCCACCTTTGCCCACAACGCTGCTGGACCAGCATCACGGATCATCCAAGTCTATATCGACACAGCAGTCCCAGGTGCCCTCTGTGGCGACGATGTACCACCAGGACTCGTCGCAGAGACTTCCAAAGACAAAGGACATAATGAACTTGCACGATCCACATGTGCTCAAAATGCTCGGCGATCCTAACTTCGATGCTGAGGCATTCATTACTGCAAGGTTGGCAGACGCTACGGCGTCAGATATTGAGAAGTTCAACGTCCAGTTGTCCAAATTGAACGGGAAAGTGCTGAGTGACGTGAAGGCCTCAGCTATGCAGACTTATGAGAGGTTAAAAGGTGCTTCCAAGGAGCTGAGTACTGCTACTTCAGAACTGAAGTTCTTGCGTAATGCCATCAATGAATTGGCCGAGATTACAACCCAGATGAAAGAGTCAGCCGATAAGACTGTGCAGCTGGAACTCGAACTACAAGATGAATTGACTAAATCCAGCTCGAAGAAGAGGTCACGAGCTAAGGATAGAAGCAGTATCCTTGTCCTGGAAAAGATGTGGGCTAGCGAGATGAACTCACTGTTCAAGCATGTTGAAGGTGCTCAGAAATATATCTCTGCTATACCGGGACGTCACGTTATTGCTGAGAGTGGTAGATGGTACGAGCTCAACGCTGCAACCTTCAAAACTTTACAACCAGCGCATATCTTTCTTCTCAATGATCTAATTTTGATTGCTACTCGCAAACGCAAAGTGCCGAAACAACACCTGGAGACTCAGCAACAGGCTCTGGTTGCCGCACAATGTTGGCCACTTAGAGAAGTTCATCTAACTGAGCTGAAACCACAAATGTCTGAGAAGCAAACATATGCTATCAACATAACTTATAATTCCTTAAGCTATATCTATCAGACAGATCGTCTTGATCACTATAAGAAAATCACAGAGGGCTACTTGAAAGCCCGTAATGAGCTCCGTGACATTTCTGAAGCTGAGAATATCAAACAGAAGCAACTGAGAGATTCCATGAACCTCCTGGCCCTGTCAGAAAATGGAGCTTCACAGAGTGGCAAGAGATACAGTCATAACAGAAACTCACAGATGATATTGCAAGATCTGAGTACTAGAATGCATAGTCGTTCAAGAAGTCTAGATAACTCCAACGTTCTTCGTTTGTTGAAAGCTATAGATAATCAATTGGATGATATCGATATGAAGGTCTTACATGAAGATCATGAGGATGCTGTTAAATCATTGCAAGACCTGAGTTCGGATTTGTCAACGCTGAAGGCCAAATGTAACACGGATGAACAAATGTTATACAATGTCATCAACATGAAGATCGCTAGCAAGAATGATGAGATCTTGAAACAACTCATCAAGTACATGCGTCAAACAGGACTCTCATCCTCACAGATAGAGAAACCAATCGCAGCGTTGACGACGTTGGGCCAAGGAGATGTCGCAAAGACATTGTTCCTACATAACAGATCTCTAGCCTTTGAGTCGCTCATGTCGAAAGTACCGCAGGAGAGAACGATGGACGGTAAATTGAAGATCTCGGACTACATAGTGGCGCTGTCTATCGTGAAATTCCAGAACATTAAGACCACAGTTGAACTCTATAAGAAACTCTTTGCTGGCCAATATCAATCCCAGAGTTACCTGGTAGCTTGGGGTGTCGATGAAGTCCAATCACACATCAAAATGTTACAAGACACTGTTCAAAATGTTAAGTTTACAGGAGCACAGCTGAAATCTTCGATTCTGGTTATTCATCGTCAAGTTCAAACTTTGAAGGAGAGTGGATTAGATGTTGAATACTTGTTAGATGAGTTTTATAGATCTATTGATACCGAATGAAGTCTTTGTGCATGCACTATATATATGTTATCTTTTTTATGTTGGGGAAGTATCATAAGCCCAGGTCGCTCTTTATAGCTTCGATAGCCTCATATCTCTTGTAGATCAACTCTTTCTCCTGTTCATACTTCACTGACCAATCGTCGTAAAGACTCTTATTAACATCTAAAAGGGACAATCTAACCTTCTCAAATAAGTCCAATTTAAACAGATCCATGGATTTTAGCCATTCTTTGGATATTCTGTTAAAGCCAATGACTAATCCTAAGGAGGCCAATCCGCACATTGAAGAGAGCGAAAAACCATAGACAATTGCCCCTGGGATGGCCAAAAGGATCACCGGAAGTTGAACACCAAGTACATTAGTCATAAGAATCTTCACAGCTTTATTTTGAAGTAACACCAAATCCTCTTGAATGATTGTTCTCTTCAACGTTGTCAAATGGTTTTGATCCAAGCATTCCAATTTAGAGCGGAAGTCTGGGATTTCATCAACTTGGAAACTAGTGAAAGAGTCAATTTGGCCCTTAACGTAACTATAGTTCCTCAGTGAGTCTGTTAAGATACCTTGCTTCAACATCTCAGCCATGATAGCCTGGACATCATCTGCTGCGTAGTAAAGCTTCCACCATGGTAATTCCTTGGATTCATATGATGTGACATATGGCTTAAATCTTGTTTGAAGCTCCCTATGGGATTCTTGATCCCACTCTGCAATGAACTTACGAATTTTTTGATCTCTTTGTGAAAGTTCCTCCATCGTCATTGAGAACTGAGCATTTTGTTCGCAAAGATTCTTTCTGACAGAGTTGTAGAGCTTAGATACCACGGTATATGGTTCTGATATCTGCTGAATCAATTGAATGAATTGGGAGATGTGTGATGATGAAAATAATTTTGTGTATATTGTTGCATTCTGTGGTGATTCCACCAAAGAATTGACGCCCTTCTCAGCAATTTCTGAACAGATCTCATTCTGTGTAAGTACCGGTGGCTCATCATTCACTGAATCACTATCGCTGTATTGATACACTGGCCAGTTTTGGATTTCCAATGACGTAGAATCTTGAAATGACACATAACAATGACAACGGTCGTGACCTTTGAGCTCGTGCTTCAATTCGACAAACTCCAAATTTTGAGTCTGCAAGAAAGGCGAAGGTATATTATATATATTTCCTGATACTTCAAATGATGAACTGAACGAAATCACGTTATCTTCACCTCCAGATCTTTTCTGAAACTCATGGTACCAAGTTTGGTCAACAGCAAACGGATCAGCTAATATTGAATTCAACACCGATTGCTTGGCACCTATAAGTCCAATCCTTATTGGGGTATCCGGAAACTTCAGCCTTTGTGTAAGAATATCAATCTTGGAATAGAGGCCGTGCTTGTCTCCAAAAAGGTCCCTAGCTCTTTCTAAATTGACCACTGGGTCTGTAGCATCCTGGGACATCAATCTCTTGGGCCATTGTTTACTCATCACATCGCATTGAGCAGGTATGGATCGCCTCAACAATCTTAGTAGTGACATTATTTTATTTTCCTGCACTGATAACCCACCGGCCCTTTTGACCCTTTTGTTTACTGCTGATTTCTTTGTTGATGGAAGGCAGCGTCACCATGAGTTTTTCCCCCCGGAATTTCAAAAATGTCGCGAAATGGCAAGAAAATCACCCGATATGGAGTTTTGGCGCGATATTGAGCCAACACTTACTGGTCTGTACACGAATTGCTGCCATTTTACGCCAAAGACGCCCAACACGGTAACTGAGATGTGCCAGTTAAGCCGTTCTGACATGTGAAGAGAATTTGTTGATGGAAAGGCAGAAGAGGAAATACCACATCTAAGCTCATTTGACCAAGTGTTTGGTATTTTTTGGTGTATTTTCGTATTGCCTACCTGTCAATCTCCTTATTGCATCACAAGTCCTTTCATATCAGGGATTAAGCTTGAAAGAACTGGCCGCACAGGAAAGCTACAGGAAGCAGGACATAAAGGGAAGCAGTGTTAGTTATCTGAGGGTGTTCTGGTGTTCTGGTGACCCGCAGGTATTAGAAGAAGGCCAACATCACCCGCAACACTGATCATAGGACCTCCATAGATGAAGGAATCTAATGGCGCATTGGGCAACAAGTCCGCTGGAGACTCTGCGGATAATGATAAAGTATCATCACATGCTCATAGCGCAATCCCTGGAGAACTGAAAGATAACAAGGAGATACTTGCACTTGAAGCACTGGGACAGCTAAAAAACAGTGGTACATCTACGCCTACAATGTCACAAGAACCAGAGTTTGGAGATGCAGAGTCTGCCCAAGATGTTGATAACGAGTATTATGACACCAGTGATATGAGTTCTATCGCTTCAAGCATGTCAAGCAGCCAGAGGCTTTATAGAAAGATGAGGAACCATCCGATTGTGAACTCCGCTGTACAGGTCTATAAGTCAAACAAACCAGCTATTAAGTACGGTGTGGAGATGGTTGAGAAGGCAACACTGTTACCTATGGTCAACATTATTGGTGAGACTAAGGAGGAATGGAGGCGTAAGAGGAGATTGAGCCGGGCTAATTCTATGTTTCCAGATGAAGCCAAAGTCGACCTCTCTGCTAAGTTTCAATCATCCAAGAGACAGAAACTGCCTTCGTTGTCTGAGGCACTAGCAGTAGGAAATAAGAACTGGAACGAAATCGGATTGAACATGTCTATTGAATCTAAGAAGAGACTACAAACCTGCTTGCGGCTCTTAATGCTTGCTAATAAACAACTCTCAACAAAGGTGACGCACTTGCAGGAGTTGATCTCCAAGGAGCAAGAGCTCATTCAACAGAAACGTGATTCCCAAGTTTCTCGTGATGAGGATGATGAAGTGTTTCATGACGCTAGTGAAGAGATGAGCGCCACTGATGAAATCCGCTATGAAATCGTGGGGACAGTGAAGAAGATTGTTTCGTTCATATCCAAATATGGCGGTACTTCTCTTCCAGAGCCGGCTAGAACAGATGTTCGTGAAGAATTATTACGCCTTCCTAATCGTTGGGCTTCACAGGCTTCGAGCTCTATGTTTAATTACAACACCAATGCCAAGGTGTTGGTGTTGGCCAATGATTCGTTAGATATGGTCAGTTCTGTCATGACTGTTTTTGATGAAACTTTAAGTCGTGCAGAGTACTGGATTAAGCAGAAACAGGAGAAGCAATTGGCCAAACATGCCATTTGGAACAATTCCTTAAAGAGACGTGATGAGTTGAACCGGGTAGATCAGGGTCAGGCATTCGAGATTGAGACTCATGCGGAGAATAATGAACTGGATGAATGAAATTTTAATGGGTGCCTGGGTCTGGGAAGTTTTTTTTATATATTGCATCAAGTTGTTTTTTGTATGTGTCATGAGCTGAGTTTTTTATTTACTGTTTTTTTCTATCTAAGTCATTTGTATGATACAGTTGTAGATTGTAAAAGCACGTATTTTATAGCTCAAATCAATTCTGTAATGCCTTTAGTCTCTCCCTCATCTCATTTAAGACATGATCATCTTCTTCTTGCACAGGTTCAGCCTCAGGTTCTTCAATCTGGGTCTGTGGCAAGACATTAATCTTGTCAAACTTTTCTGTTGTGTATTGTGATACTATCTTGTTGATCTCCTCATCTATCGCTTCTTCCTCCTCGATATCCACTTCATCCATGGTATCTAAGGTGTCGCCAACCATTTCATTTATGATTCCACTCTTAACTAATTCTCTCTCCAGCTCTCTCATCGTACCAGTTAACTCAGGCAACTTGACAAGGCTGTTCACCTCGCGCATGATAAGAGATGATTTTGCCATATTCTGCTGCAATTTCAGCATACCGAAGCTTTCATCGATTTGCATTGCAACACTATCCAGCTGAGCTTTGGACTTGTACAGCCTCGATTGTTGTTTCTTGATACTATAAAGCTCACGCGCATACACCTTTACGCTCTTCAAATCGTTCTTCTTAGCACTCTGCTTGATCAGCGTTTCTGTCTTTTTTTGGAGTGCTGTGATCTCTCTAATGCTCTTCTCAAGTTGACGAACATTACGACGTGTGAGTTGTTTGCACTTTCTGTGCTATGTGGCTTGTCAGTATCCAAGACAAAAAGAAGACATATCAAGAACCTACTTGTTCCTTAGGATCTGGGCCCCATATTGCCTTCTTTATGTAGTCCATCCTGCTTTGTGTGTTGCCCTTCTTGTGTCCGATCCTTTCACTGTGTTTGGAGAGGCCATTCTCCCTGTCCAGCTTTATCTCAGCGGTCCGGACCGCATAGTCCATATGTATAAGAAAAACATCAACACTTTAGGATCGGCGGACAGAAAAGGGAAGTCGGGAGCAATAAGGAAGTCTGCAACAGTGGTTGAACGAGAATAATGTCGGAAACCTACAGATTGATAGATAGTGCACTGGGGAGTACAAGACAGGTGTACGAACAGGACACTGAGACAACGGTGAAACAATTGGAGACCATCAGACAGGTCAACACATCCACCACTCTCAGGCATATAAAGAGGGAAGAAGAGTTGAAGCAGTTGGCGAAGAAAGCTGAGCGTATCGAATCGACCAGTGAGTTTCTAGATTATTCCGACTGGCTATTACTAACGGTAAAAAGAGCTGCAGCTTCAACAACTGAACGAATCTCTGTTATCGATCGAGTCCAACCTCTCTTCCATTGAGCGCATTGTTGATGAGCTTGACGAGTTTACCGCTGGGTGGCGGAGGTAGGCCATCTACCTCCACCTGCCTATTTAGACCTTTGGAATGTTCTGGGTGTGTCTAGGCGGCTAAACGCTCCATATAATTAGTTTTGTAGTTTTGTTTACCTTCCAGTCGCAGCCCACCCATTATAGCACTGAAGAAACAAAGGGAAAATGAAGTTGTTGTACGCGGCGGTATGGCTGGTTGTTTCTCTAGTGTGGTGTGACGAGATACTGGAGTTTATTGGCGGAGATGAGGAACTCATGATGCTCGCCTGGAACGATGTTACTTCATATTTCGAACCAAAGGTATTGATGCAGGCGGTTAACCCTGACGAGATAGCTAGGTACGATTCTATGACTGAGGAAGAAATTGATGCTGATTTATGGCGTTTGTACGGCCAGTTGGAGTTGGCTTATCAGACGTTGGCCAATTTTGCTATGGTTATTGCAAGTTTGACCCCAGGTAACCTATTGAACATAGCTGAGAGGTTGACTGACGATCAGGAATTTTACGGTAAAATTATCGGCGAACCGAACCATAAGCTTATGAGTAAATTGCTTGACTTCAAGGCTATGAACTACGATGAAGGCCTGGATGATGTCCTGGATGATGTCCATGATCTGGAACTCTTGAGGTATTTTAAGGATCTGAACTCTACACCTCTTGAAGGCCTAGCGGTATGTACTGAAAGAGATGAAGAGGATCGCACATTTAATTTCCAGGATTCTGAAAAAGATTGTAACATGTTTGCCACACTACTTCAGGACGATCTCGAAGATATCGATTCCATCAAAAAAATGAGTATGATTGCCATCTCCAAGGGGATCCTTAAAAAGGTCAGAAAAATAATTAAGGGGATCAAGAAGGAGACAGAGGTCATCGTTAAGGTGATAAAGCAGAAGAAATTTGTCAAAAAGACAAGACTCGTGGGCTGTCTTAAAATCATGATGCTCATTGAGAAAATCAAACATATGGCCAAGTTGATCGTAAAAATGATAAGGAAATTGGTCATACGGACCATCAGGGAATTACCATGGGAGATTCTTTGGAAAATTAAAGTCGCCATTAGGTTAATTATTGGGATCCTAACGGATATCATTTGGGAATTAGAGATCTTGATTTTGGATATCTTGGTGAAGATCAGTCTTTCATTGAAGAAGATGCAACGAGTACCAACGGAGATTGTAATTTATTTCAAATTGGCCTTGCTTGAAAAACTTGGTTTGGATCAGAAGGAAGATGACAACGAAATTAGAAATTGGGAAACGTTGGCTTATTGGTTAAAAATTTGGCCTGATGCAAGTGAAATGGGTGATACGGACGCTGGATCTGGAGAGCAAGCACTGAAAGACGAAGGGCCAGATATTGAGTATCTCGAGAGTAATGAAGTCATTGTTCCTGATGAGTTCTATGATATCTTTGGAAGCACGCTAACCCAACGGGAGATTGATGAAGTGATAAAAAGTGATGACGCTTTCAATTTCGATGTTGTTTTCCCAAAATTGAATAAGAGGGGATTGATCAATGTCTTCATGTCTGAGCCTGTTGAAGAATACGAAGCTCAGGAGTTGATCAAGAGAAGAAATCAAAATACTCTTTTGCATGTTGAAACGAATGGTACTATCAGTAGGGTTATGAATTCTGTTACGAGTTTTGCTCACACGTTGAAAATTGACCGAGCAACTCTATTTTCAGCGGGTATTACTATTGTTTTGTACACTGCTTTAGTGTTAATCTAAAGTAGTCTAAAACACTATATATCATTTTAGTTGAAGATAATGACTTACGATTTTCACTTACCGACACAAAAGCTAGAAAATACAACTCCAAGAACCTCTTCAACTCCAACTGTTTCACCTGTGATCTTACCAATACCTTCAATGGATTGTTGCAGCGAATCCGTGGCGATTACCACATCATCCAAATCTTTGAACCTTTTAAACTCCTGAAACCCATAGAGAACATCATTCGAGAGAATATCACGAACACGAGCAGTTACGATGATTGGATCATTGTGCTCCGTTAATGAGATCTTTTTGAATCTCTTGATCAGCTCATTGCTCAACTCTTCCAGGCCCGTCTCCTGGAGGCATGATACTGGAATGAAAGCTTCAGGTTTTAGATCCAACTCTTTGGATAACGAATTAATTATTTGATCAGATTCGGAAGATAACAGATCGCACTTGTTCAATATCACAACGACGTCTTTTGACTTCTTTAATTCTTGTATGTGTAAATTCAATTCTTCATCCAATCCAAGGTTATCGACTGGTAGTACAACGAGCACCAAATCACCCTGTTCTGAGAGAATCTTGGCCCTCTGAATCCCAATGGCTTCTATTTTATCAGCCTTTTCGATGTTTCTAATGCCGGCGGTATCACCAACAATGACTTTATAGCCTTTGATGTTCAGTGGAACATTGATGACATCTCTCGTTGTGCCTGCTATATCACTCACTATAGCAGCTTCCGTGCTTGCTAACTTGTTCAGAATAGAACTCTTGCCGGCGTTTGGTGGTCCCAATAGAATGACTTTAATACCTTTGAGTAAGATCTCAGATCTTTCACCTCTTTTTAAGAAAGAATTTATCTCAAATTCCAAGGAATCAATATTTTGAGAAACTGTCGTATAGATGTTCTCGATATCTTCGATCTCTGTATCCTCTGCAAAATCGATAATTGCAGTGAGCAGTCCCAAATTATGAACGAGGCGATCTCTCCAATCTTTGAACATGACTTTGTTTGACCCAGTTGCGCTATTCACCGCTGCAATTCTTGCACTTTCTGTTTCAGCGTCAATTAATTCTCTGATGCCTTCAATCTCAGTGAGGTCAAACCTCCCATTGGCAAATGCCCTACGTGAGAATTCACCAGCTTCGGCATATCTCACTGGATGTTCAGCATCATGTAATTGTTCAATAGCTTTTAACACCGATTGAATCACAGCAGTACCACCATGGACATGTAATTCGACAAGATCTTCGCCCGTATATGTCCTTGGTCTTTGGAAGTATATTGCAATCGCTTCATCCAAAAGCGTGTGTGTCTGCGGTGAATATAGCCTTCTAATTGAGGCAACTCTTGCTGTGGGTATTGGCTTTTGGGTTAACCGTGTAAGGATATGAGACGCCTGTGGACCAGATATTCGAATCACACCAATGGCTGCTCTAGACAAGTGTGTTGATAAAGCATATATAGTAGACTGTGATCTGTGCCGAAGGCCCAGTCCGGTGATGAGACGGGGTTTGAGTATTGTATTCATACCCATGTTGGTGTGGTGATTGTTTGTGAATCGCGTAGTTCGAATATTGTACCTGGGAACGATAAGGATAAGACCGAAGGGTTACTAAAATGCGATTATGTCACCACGCTGTATCGTACGATTTCTCCTTATACCGATCAGCGGAGGTTACAAGGGTTTATCACCGTTCCCAACGGTTCCTTCACTAGTTTTGGCTCATCAGTTCCGGCATAGTAAGGAAAAATAAAAGGCCATCGGCGTTCTCCTGCGCGGCGATCTCTGCCGGCCAAGACCGTCTGTGCATCAGGGTTCGTAACCTTTTCCAGATTAGGCTACTATTGATAAGAAACAAAGCGATGAGTATAAAAAGGGGGCCAACAGAAGTCTTGGAATTGTTTGCCATGTTGTTTCATTGTTAGTACTGAAGCTTACAACCAAACAATCAGAATAATTACAGCAATGACTTACTCTACTGTATCTTCCTCAACTTACGGCAAGGATAACGTCAAGTTCCTAAAGGTCAAGAAAGATCAGCATAATCCCAAAAAGCAGGAGGTTATCGAGGCCACTGTGAAAGTGCTTCTCGAAGGTGATTTCGACATTTCGTACACGGAGGCTGATAACTCCCCAATCGTTCCAACTGACACCGTGAAAAATACCATCCTCGTCCTTGCAAAGACCACTGAGGTCTGGCCTATCGAAAGATTTGCAGCCAAGTTGGCTACCCACTTTGTTGAGAAGTATTCCCATGTTTCAGGTGTTTCAGTGAACATTATTCAAGATAGATGGGTGAAGTACAAAGTCAATGGCCAATTGCACGACCATTCTTTCATTCATGAGGGTGCTGAAAAGAAGATTACAAACCTGTATTATAAGAGAACTGGTGATTATAAGTTATCCTCTTCCATCAAGGACTTGACCGTCTTAAAGTCTACTGGTTCGATGTTCTATGGCTATAACAAGTGTGATTTTACTACTCTACAGCCAACCAGTGATAGAATCCTATCCACTGACGTCGATGCTGTCTGGGAATTTGATTCCAAGAAGTTAGGTTCTATTTACGACATTGACAAGCTAGCTGAGAAAGGTTTGTTTGACACTGTTTACGATACTGCCAGAGAAATCACATTGACTACTTTTGCTCTTGAAAATTCGCCATCTGTCCAAGCTACCATGTTTAACATGGCCACAGATATCTTGAAAAACGCTGATTCTGTCTATTCTGTATCGTACGCTCTGCCAAACAAGCACTATTTCCTCTTTGATCTAGAGTGGAAAGGTTTGAAGAACGATAATGAGTTGTTCTACCCATCTCCACATCCAAATGGTTTGATCAAATGCACTGTTGTTCGTGAAAATAAGAGTAAGCTCTGAGGCGTCTGAAATATCCTTTCATCTCTATTCATTCTTTGCACTGACGGCTCTCTCATACAACTTTTTTAGCTCATGATTCAATCTAATGAAATTTATACAAAACACAAGTTAGTTTATATTTACATGAAAGCCCTGAAGAGTTCAGAAGAACCAACTGGTCCATTTTTGTCTCTTGGAAGCTGGTGTACCAAATTTTGGGTTATTAGCCGCGGCTTTCGTCTTATCGACTACAGCATGTGTAGTCTTAGCCTTAGCTTGTTGTGCTATGGTGGTCAACTTCTTCTTACCAACGTTAAACCCCCACGCCCGCAGCTGTTTCACCACGGATGGAGTAACTGCAGCAGTTATTGGTACTCTGATAAAAATGAAGGATTTATGGAGAGCGTATGCAACAAGCGCTTCGGTAAATAATGGGCTATCCCAGAAAGATGTACTTTCCTCCTCTTCTGGCTCTATGGAGTCTCCATTTTCATTACTGTTCTTGACCTGTTTCTGTTCTCCAAATCCAGTGACCTTCTTCAAATAGTTCATTACTTCAGTCTGGACCTCTTTTACTTTATCAACGCCATAGGAATGGACAACGACAAAGCAAAGTGGAAAGTCCAGGGCAGATAGGAGGAGGTATACACCCAATGCAGAATACCCATACTCTTGAATCAACGCCTTGATACCACCATTCTTCTTATTCTGTTGAGACCCGTTCTGAGAACCTGAAGATGCCCTCGTTGATTGGAATCTCATACCGTTGGATCTATACACCCTATTTGTGCATTGCAGTCTGAAAGAAGCGCTGGGGCCCTGCACTGTGGCTCTCCTCAACCCCGCAGTAGCGAATCTCGTGAAGTTCATCATATTGAACTAGATATATGATGTCAGTGGTGCAATATGTCCAAAGTATTCACTTTCTTACTCACATGATGCTGGAAAGAGCGACGTAAGACGGGTTCGCGGAACTTTCGAAGAAGAGCCGGGTAATGTGTCCTCTCGCGAAGTAGTTTTAGACGGAATTAGTCCTCATCGGTTTGGACAGCACATCAACGAAAGATCAAAATATGTCGCTTCAACTTTCGAAGGACATTACGGAGTTCAAGGTGTAGCAAATGACGACGTCGAATGTGCGTTTCAGTTGGGATCTGAGACCTGAGACCTCTTGCATCCTTTACAACATGAAGTTCTAAGCTTCGCGGTGCCTCGAAATGTCATAGTGTTTTGGTATCAGATAAATTTCCTAATCTGGAAAACACAATGACTTTGTCGACAGATGCGTCGACCTGCTTCCTTGTTGCAAAGGAAAAGTCTGAGATGCGCTATACGCTATACTATTCTTTTCAATTGTGAAGTTGTATTAATGAAGATTAGCTGATCTGTGAAACTGCTGAAGATTGGCCATGCTCACCGACCATGTTACCACTTTGGAAATTGATGTAAAACTGTCTCCAGAACTTCAGGAAATTCCTGATATTGATCTCACATCGGGCAACTGAAGCTCTTTTCAAAGTCGCTCTGTGCGTTACCGAAACCCTAAATCTTTCTCTTAATATGCATAGAAGTTGAGGCTAAGTGTTCCATCTTCCAAGTTACAGTAAATGTTCAGAATGTTTAAAAAGAATCAAGATTCAATTTTCATTCTTGTCAAATTCTCTTTTCTATCTAAACCTTGCGTTCTTTCGGGTTATCTGTCGCTCTCTTACAAAGTATTCATTCTCCAATGAGGTTACATTCGTTTATCTGTGTGTGCGTTCTCTGGACGTTCTCTGTTCATGTCAATGCACAGCTGCCCACAAGTTACAGAACAATCACCACTAGAACAAGTTCTGGCACCTGCTTTTTATGTTCGGTGCCTAGTGCTCTGCCAACAAGTTATAGAACCGTGACGACCACTACCAGTTCTGGTGCTTGTTTCTCTTGTTCTACGCCAGTCGTCCCAACAAGTCACCGAACTATTACATCTATAACAAGTTCTGGTATTTGCTTTTATTGTTCAGAATCCAGTGAATCTTCAAGTTCATCTTATGTTGAAACTTCTTTTTCTTCCGAGATCATTTCGTCTTCTTCTGTTGAGAGTTTTTCTTCATCAGTTCAGGTCAGTTCTTTCCTTCATCAGAGCTTTTCTTCTTTCGAGCCAAGTTCTTCCTCTCTGGAAAGCTCCTATGAGATCATTTCTTCTAGATTTTCTTCTGAAGCGAGTTCCTCTTGTTCCTCTTCTTCCTCTTCTTCTTCTTCTTCTTCTTCTGAAGTGAGTTCTTCTTCTGAAGTGGGTTCTTCTTCCTCTTCTTCCTCTTCTCCTGAACTGAGCTCTTCCTCTGAAGTAAGATCTTCTGAAGTGAGTTCATTTTCTTCTACTCAAGTGAGTTCTTCTTCTGAGGTGAGTTCATTCTCTTCTACTCAAGTGAGTTCTTCTTCTGAAGTGGGTTCTTCTTCCTCTTCTTCCTCTTCTCCTGAACTGAGCTCTTCCTCTGAAGTAAGATCTTCTGAAGTGAGTTCATTCTCTTCTACTCAAGTGAGTTCTTCTTCTGAGGTGAGTTCTTCTGAAGTGAGTTCATTCTCTTCTACTCAAGCGAGTTCTTCTTCTGAGGTGAGTTCTTCTTCTGAGGTGAGTTCTTCTTCTGAGGTGAGTTCTTCTTCTGAGGTGAGTTCTTCTTCTGAAGTGAGTTCTTCTGAAGTAAGTTCATTCTCTTCTACTCAACTGAGTTCTTCTTCTGAACCAATTTGCTCTTCTTCTGAAGTGAGTCCTGCTTCTACTAAAGTGAGCTCTTCTTCCTCTTCTTCCTCTTCTCCTGAACTGAGTTCTTCTTCTGAAGTGAGTTCACTCTCTTCCACTCAAGTGAGTTCTTCAGTTGTTCATATTTCACCTACTGTGTATCATGCACCTCTTTTATCAACCGAGACAGGCTCATCGTCTGTTGAAAGCTTTTCATATTCGGTTGAATCTGGCTCTTCTGTCGTACCAAGTTCTTCTTCCTTCGAGGCCAGCTCTTTTTATGGTTCTAGCTCTTATTCTGTCAAATCTAGTGCTTCATCCTCTCGGATCTGTTCGTTTTCTACCGATACTATCTGCTCATCACTTGAAACTGGCTCTTTTTTCTCTTCTGGGTCACCATTTTCTTCCTCTTTTGGGAGTTCGTGCTCTGAAGCAATTTCTTTGTCTAATACTCCGTCCCCGTCCCCATCTTTTGGGTCCAACTCTTTTCGTATTACAACCTCCTCAGCTTTTGTGACTTTTTCTCAAGAGAGCTCTTCGCTTCTCAGTGTTCCTTCTGAAGTTCTTTCCTCTGAGTCTAGTATGCCCCTCACTCCAGGGAATTGTACTTTCTCTGATTCATCTGCCACATCGATTTCACATGTGAATGCTATCTCAAATGGCGATCATTCCACCACCGTCGTCACTATCACAGATACTACTTTGACTATCTTCACTTCAGATGCACAAGCTATTTCAGTGGTTTCTGTCTCTAATTTGACTAACGTTTCTCCTGCCGGAGGTACGCTGACGTCTAGCACCACATACACAGCTGAGATTTTCAGTGGTGGATCTGGTCATGTTGGTGGGCGCTATTTTGAATGGTTTGCAATTTGCCTTTTCTTCTTGTGATTTGTGCTGGTATACAATGAATTCATTCTTGGGTGACATTCGTTTCACCCTACGACAGTAATTCAATTGAGCTTCTTTTTTTGTTATGAATCTTTTAATTGTTACATTCCTGAAATGCTATTGTGTTGTTGGTTAAATTTTGTAAATGATTAATTTCCTAGAAGTTGGCGCAAACAAGTATCAATATGACTCCAGACATACTATCAAAGCCTTTTTGAAAAGCTTCAGATAAGTATTTCAGGCTTAAGGGACTCTTAAACAATGGTCAACTCCTGATGGGCATCCCATTTTTATATGCATGAAAACGAAGGACGATAAAGAGTTAATAATTAAGATAAGGATGTTAAAGAAAAACTTTTGTCGTAAATGAAGGGCATATATCTGAAAGTTAAAACATCATCTTCAGAAAAGAATATCTTGAAACTAGAGTATACTAGCTAATGTTTTTTTATCATTGGTGGCATGTCCAAGAATCAAGAGCAGTCCGGGAGACTGGATCCACTCAAGCAGAGAATCGATTTGGATAATAGAACAAGTGATTCATTCAATCATGCCATATCATGACTTCCTAAAATTGTCTTTTGCGAACAACAGAGTGTAAGTAGTTGGTTGTAAGTTGTGTTTTTAGTAACTGATCACTGGCATGCTTTCACTCTCAGATCTAACAGCGCAGATGTTAAATGATAGAAAAGTTAATTACCTGAGACCTTAGCCTATCATCATACATTTAGAGAATATAATACAATGATACATGTACCCTATAAGCTAACGCTATGGAGTAGTATTCTCCCCAAATACCGCGTATTTGTGCATATCTGTTGCGTTTCTTCTTTTTTCATGGTGATGTTTTGCGCAAGACTGATTTCCAGTATCTCCAGGAGGAATGAGATAGTCTGGCACCCTGCAGATGAGTATTGAAATTTTACCTACAAAAAATCTTAGTCAATGTTTGTCACGTTCAAGTATAACTCTGACAGACCAAGACACACCCAGCTATGATACCATAAGGCTTCGGACATTGACGAATTGAAGATTACAAGTAGTACAACAGTTAAACAATGTACATTCTCATATTAAAACAACACATTCTTAACGGGAAGTGGCGTGAACCTTTTGGAAGGCACCCTTAGCTTGTTGCTTGGAAACCTTGGAAGCACCAGAAGCAGCCAAGTTGGCCTTTCTAGCAGCCTTGGCAGCCTTCTTCTTCTCCTTGTCAGCCTTGACAGCAGCTTCTCTTTCAGCCTTTCTAACCTCTGGCTTCAAAGCACGTCTCTCCTTGATCAACTCGAGAGAAGCACCAACGATAGCTCTTTGGGCCTTGACAGTCTTTCTGGATCTCTTCTTGGCGACCTCCTCGGTCAAACCCTTCTTGTGGTGTCTTCTGTACAAGACGGTCCAGGAGATTCTTCTTGGGTTCTTTCTTTGGTGGAACAAAGAAGCAGACTTGGAGTTTTGAAATCTGAAGATCTTGGAGTCACCACGGACAAACAAGGTACCTCTACCTGGGTAAATCTTAGAGCCAGAGAAAGAATCAACTTCAACCTTCATTGTGACTAGACAGGGTGTTAGTAAGATGTTCCAAAAATAGTATTATACATCGGAGTAGTTATTGGAAGGATGAGGAGGAGGGAGGGTATGGAGTTATGACTGTGGTGCTTCAATAGTTCAACATTTCAATCATCCGGTAATTCGCAATGGTTCTCTCGTCCGGTTCTTACAGTTCTTCCAGTTCTTTTAGATGTGTCCTCGTTCATAGATTGATAGCTCCCAAAGTTCATTTGCTCCTCCCAAATAGAATAGTGTCACTGGAGTACTGCCTCGTGAGATAACCTAGTTCTGGCTCTCCTTGTAACTTCCCTGTTCCAAAACATAATGATAATAATCATCTCCTTTCATTGGACTCTTCTAATAACTCCTCGTACCTTTCTGTACACGTTTTTACGCACCTTTTGTTGTGTTCTATAGGACCTCCTACTCGGTGCTGCTTTGTTTGGTAGTGGAAATTGGTGAAAAAACCCGCGTCCGTTGTGGATGGCCACCCGGACACCTCAGAATTTCATTTTTTTCCTTTCTGTGACTGCAAAACGTTTTCGCAGAGAAACATCCTTGCACCTCAATGACCGTGGCACCGCGAAAAAATTCACACAATGAAACTTTCCAGCAACATCAAACGAAGTTCTACCTTACAGACCGGAGTGTTCTTAAAACCCAATACAAATACACAGAGATGGTCAGTATATGATTATCCTTCCCTTGGTTGTGATCTAGTGTTATTCATCTGGAGAGGCGATCTAACCTCCATGATGCATAGAGAACTCCTCGGGACGCTTGGGAAAGCTCAAGTACTAACACCAACCCCAGGCCCCAAAAGCTCAAGAAAACATCAACCAAAAGCTTGCCCTTGTTATCAAGTCTGGTAAGTACACTCTTGGTTACAAGTCCGTTGTCAAGGCTATGAGACAAGGTAAGGCCAAGTTGGTTATTGTCGCCTCCAACACTCCAGTTCTCAGAAAGTCTGAGTTGGAGTACTACGCTATGTTGTCCAAGACCACTGTCCACTACTTCCAAGGTGGTAACAACGAGTTGGGTACTGCTTGTGGTAAGTTGTTCAGAGTTGGTGTTTTGGCCGTTTTGGATGCTGGTGATTCCGATATCTTGACCTCTCTTGAGGCTTAATTTTGTTGAAAAGGTCTTGTAATATAGGTGTTTTCTGTACACTGCTTGTAGTTTGGATGAGTAAACCAATCCTACGTATCGCTTGCTGCTGATTGCGACTAAACTAAAGATCTACCAGATACCTAAGCCTCTCATGTTACTTCTCAGACCAAAATGAGGTGAAAAAATGATCAGTGACCTTTAGGCTTATCAACGTCACAACAAGAATTACCAGTATCACCGGCATTGACCTATTGAATTACTTCATTCAAATTTCATTCTTTCTGTTGCTAATTGAACCATAAAGCCTGGACTGAAACCTTGTTTGATCTTCCGTCACCAGTTGCTAAATTTTCCGTTTAAACGCATAAAACAACCACCCGAGAAAATAGAAGTTTTTTTTTTTTGTGAAGGCTGTCACTATATAAAAAGGCGATGAGCTGCCATTACTCCAAACCCCCCCCCCCCCGCTGAAAAAAAAAGAATAGTATAAAATAGTTGGAACCATCCGAAGATGCTCTCGTCACAGGCATCCAACGCCATCATGTACGTCACGTACGGTGTAGTGTTTTTCAGTGCACTGGCTGTGGCGTATTACGTCAGAGACACGAAGACCTTTCTGTCTGCTAATCGTTCGCAGAAGGGTATTGCTTTAGGTTTCAACTTTGTCGCTTCAGGTAAGTTGTGACTGCTATTCCAGTGGACCGTATCTTCTTCTTCTCTTTCTCCTTAACACAGCTTCAGGCGGAGCTCCAGCTCAGATGGTGGAAGCATTCTGACGGGTGTCCTTATTGATAATAAGGGCTGAGATCACACCGTTATAACTCGATCAAGGTCATTCTTGCGTGAGGAACAGATATGCTTTGTCTTTCTGGCTTTTATGGTGGGATGGGGACACCTGTTCCAATGGCTTGTCAAAGCTTCTTAATCAGGGAGCTTCTTTTATGGTAATGAATGGCTGTTCCCCCATCCTACCTTTTGGGAGTATTACTAACTATATCAAGGTATCGGTTGTGGTGTGCTCTCTACGTATCCACAAGTTGCAAACTCCGCAGGTCTCCAAGGTTTGCTAGTGTACGCACTCGCTGGTGGTCTTCCGATGTTTCTTTTCTCCTTCTTTGGCCCTATCATTAGAAGACGGTGCCCTGAGGGGTTCGTTCTGACCGAATGGGTATTTCAAAGATTTGGTAAATTGACAGGATTGTACCTATCTGCATGCACAATTCTCACATTGTTCCTTTTCATGGTGAGTGAGATCGCATCTCTGCAATATGCAATTGAGACGCTTACAGGATTAAATGCCCTGCCCGCTGTGATTGTCCAATGTGTCATAACTTCAATCTATACCGCTGTCGGTGGTTTTAAAGTGAGTTTTATCACTGATACGGCACAGATCAGCGCCGTTTTCTTAATGATCGTCATCGTATCATGTGCCATTGGTGGGTATGTTCATATTGATACAGCTGCCATTGCTGAATCTGGACTGTTGAAATCTTCAAAATTGGGATGGCAATTGGTTTATATTCTTGTTGTCGCCATCTTCACAAACGATATGTTTATGGCTGGCTTTTGGCTTCGTACATTTGCGGCAAAGACCGATAGAGACCTATGGATCGGTTGCTCGCTTGCATCGTTCCTTTTGGCTGTCATCGCGACGGTCGTCGGTATGGCTGGTATCATTGCTGTCTGGGCAGGTCTCGTCCCAATCGGATCGGTGGATTCGTCGGCTTCGTTGTTCATCATCCTACAGACAATTCCAAGCTGGGTCTCTGGGTTCACTTTGGTATTCATCGTCACTATCTCTGTCTGTACCTTGGACTCACTGCAGTCCGCATTGACGTCCACGATCTCCAATGACGTGTTCAGAAATAAGATTCCAGTCATTTATTGTCGTGTCATTGTGGTGTTGGTTATCGTCCCTGTTATTGTTGTTGGTTTGAAAGTTGCAGATGACGTTCTTCAGATCTACTTCATCGCTGATCTGTTATCCTCTGCGGTGATCCCAATCATTATGCTTGGACTTTGGGATAAATTATACTTCCTCACAGGCTGGGAAGTTATCTCTGGTGGTCTTGGTGGTTTACTCGGTGTCTTTATCTTTGGTACAGTTTACTACGACTCTGCTAAAGAGGGTGGTAAATTACTGCTGATTTGGAACGGTATCTACACTGATGACTGGGGTGCCTTTGGTGCCTTTGTCGTTGCTCCTGTTGGTGGTCTTGTTGTGAGTGCAGCAGTTTGTCTGCTGAGGTTGACCATACTCAAGGTCTACTCCAAGATCACCGGTGCGCCATTCACTGCTCTTGATAAGCCAGAACCACGTGAGGACCTGGAGGAGATCACTGTTGATGATGAGGAGTCCGTCAAGCTTAAGTAGAATATGTTGTATAAAACTGCTTTTAATTGTTTAACCTAATTTTAAATTCAAAGTTCTTTCTTGGTATCTTCCAGCTTGTGTAAAGCGGAACGGGCTTTGCGGTGTTAAATCGGCAAAGGTTTTCGGATTTAAAAAACTTCGAATCTTGATCAAATTTTCGTTCTGACAAGCAGCAAAAGAAGGGCAGACAAATAGAGCAAACAAGAGATAAAATGGGCTGGTTCTGGGCTGATGCTGATGCTGATAATGCATCCACTAAGACTGAAAATGCTGTATGTATCATGTCGCTTTTGCTTGGAGCAGATCTACTCATTTGGTGAAGTTCGAATTACTAACACTCTTAGGCTAAATGTCCAGTCGATCGCCATAAAGAGATGCGTCCTGCTGTTTGTCCTGTGAAGCCTAAGAAGGATCTCCCTGCTATGTGTCCAATGAAAAAGAAAGAGGGTGAAGAGGACTTGAACCCTTTGAACAACATGCCTCGTTTCATCTCTGATCAAAAGATGCCAGGTCAGAAATTGGACCTCCCAACTGAACGTACTTTCTCCACAATCCCTAGGGGTGAAGACGATTCTGAAGGTGTCTGGGAATATCCTTCGCCTCAGCAGATGTTCAACGCCATGCTGCGTAAAGGTAAAGCAGAGGATATCCCAGAAGATGCTGTTGAAGATATGGTTGACGTCCATAACTTTTTGAATGAGGGCGCATGGCAAGAAATCCTTGAATGGGAGAAGCCATACGTTGAGAAATACCAAAAGGAACCACGTCTTGCTCAGTTCACAGGCCGGCCAGACGATATGTCGCCTAGAGCTAGAGTATTCTTGCAGCTTTCCAAGGTCTTCCCAGAAACATTCAACACAGAACCGCCCTTTGATAGACATGATTGGTACGTCCTAAGACCTAACGCCTCCGGTGGCTGGGATAAAGTTAGATATGTCATTGACTATTACGGTGGGCCAGATGATCATCATGGCATGCCAACTTTTTTCTTGGATGTTCGACCAGCCTTGGATAACTTTACCAATGCCAAGGACCGTTTCGTCCACTGGTCTAAGCCTTTGTGGGATAAAGCCATGGGCAAAGGTGCTTCTGAATAGTTCTATTATTCTTCTGCTTTTTTTTTATATATTGCAGATATTTACTTCATTTACATATTTTAATGATCATGGGTTTAAGGGTTCTACAATGTAAAGTTCTTTGAGAGATATGTACGAATTATGAGGCCCTCGTGGGGCCAAAGTATGATATATTTACAGCATAGCCCTGATAGACTCCGGGATTTGAACACCACGGTTATCCAAATCCTGGATCACAGAGACAGTTTGAGAAGTAATAGCGGATTCAAGCTGGTTCTTACTGATGAATTCAAGAACCTCTTCCGCCAATTCGGTATCTCTTTTGCTTCTAGCACCCGATAGGAGGAAATAGAGTGAGAATCTGTTAACAAGCTGTGGCTTATTCTCC
Source organism: Williopsis mrakii (assembly GCA_003706445.3). Taxonomy (NCBI): domain Eukaryota; kingdom Fungi; phylum Ascomycota; class Saccharomycetes; order Phaffomycetales; family Wickerhamomycetaceae; genus Williopsis; species Williopsis mrakii. The sequence goes on from PPLH03000013.1 coordinate 257,825, forward strand.
AGGAGTCTCAAGTACTCAAGAGCCTTTTGGGTTTCACCATTTATGATAAATCCCTTGAATAATGCAGACCAATGCGACGCACTAGCTGTGAATGTTGTTCTAAATTCGTTGAAGTGAGCCTCCGCTTCATGAACAAGGCCAGCTTCAAACTCAGAGGTAATCAAGGAGATGTATGAGACTTGACTTGCCATCTTTCTGCTCTGAAGGAATCTGAATAAATGCTGAGCAGTCTCGACAGATCCCGCCTTCGCCAAGTTATCCATAATGGCGGTGAAAGTAAACTTGTTTGGCTTCATACCATTTTGTTCCAACTCTTGGAAGAAAAGTTCAAATGCATAATCGCTTGGGATTTCACCCTTTGCCGCGAGAGACTTCAAGTTGTAATCCATCAAAATAGTATAAGTAGCAATGTCTCTCTTAACACCCGCAGCTTTCATCTCTTGCACATATTTTGGAATCTGGTCATACAGCCCTTGTCTAAGGGCAGATGCCAGGATATTGTTGTAAGACTGCTGGCTTAATTCAATCTTTTCGCTCTTGAGCTTATCAACAAACTCCTTAACCTTGGAGAAATCCCCTCTAGTGGCCAAAGACTGTAAATATCCCTGTGAAATCACCGGAACGTTGAGTTGGCCCCGAGCAAGTTCTTCCACTTTGTCGTATTTTTGGAATTGAGTATATAGCTTCATCAATGTCACTGTGGTTTGAGCATTTGGGTTTGGGATTTTCTCTTTAACGTACTCAACTTGGCCCAATCTCTTTGCCTTTGGACCCAATTTGGAAACAGTCACCAATAAGACGTTCCAAGCATCAGTAGAAGGCGAGATACCAGAAGATAAGAGAGTGTTCCAGATAGATTGAGATTCTCTTGGCATATTCAAAGTGTTAAACATCTTCATAAATGCAACCATTGTGTCCTCAGTGATCTTGATACCGTTCAACGAAGATGCCTTACGGACATCATTCCATGTTCTATGGACAGCATATGCTTCACCGAAATCAGACGCCTCCAAAGCGGCAGAGATGGCAGCAATATCATTTGGGTCTCTGGAATAGAAGAACAACGAATCCAATGCATCGTTAAGTGGTTTGAATCTATCGCTAGAGCGTGGGATGACGGAGGATAATAACGTTCTCATGTAGTTCACCTTAGGAAGCCTTTTCACTTGCAAGAGCTGTAAAAGCTTCTCCAATTGAGGTTGGGTCTTGGTGACGGTACATGATTCCAGGTATGCCAACGTGACCAATTGTTGGAATTGTTGAGAATTTCTCAAACTTTCAGTAGAGTTCACTTCACTCTCAAGGTAAGTCACCCAGAGAGACATGACACTAGAATAGTCTCCTTCTTTGAGGAGCTCGGAAGCGACGTAACTGAAAAGTGCAGGATGGGCAATCTCTTGATAGATGGCCTTGTTCAAGATGCTTTGTGGAGAAGCAGGCACTCTTTGTTGGTTTGGGTCATTAGCTTCAGTAGTGGCCTTCTCCATAATGGATAATATGGGACCCTTCAGGATCTCCTTCATGATTCGTCTCGAACCGTTCTTAGGAAGCGAGTTCACCTTGCTGAAGAAAGAATCGACCAGTTGATTAGAAGAGGCACCAGCCTTTCTCTGGGCATCAATCTCCCCGGCCAAAGAGTTTGCCTGTTGTAGGAGTTTAGCATCTGCCTCTGCACGACGCTTTCTGTACTCCTGCTTGGAGTTAGTGTTCTGAGATGTTCTCGTTTTGTCAGTCTTTATGTCGGAGATCTCGATTGGTTGTATTGGAGCAGTGTGCTGAAGACGAACTGAGATAGCGCAGACATTGGTGATAGCGTATCTTGAACTTCTTGCTAGCGCAGGGATCGTGCGGATGACCCTACTGTATGCCAACATTGAGGATTGATCAAAATTAGTGAACTGTCAACCTCAGACTTAAGGCTCAACGAAATCAGCGAAGAAGTGCATGGCTGCGAGCCCCGAAATTTTCACACCCTTGCACCAAGCCTTTGGCCTTTTCAGGATTATTTCAAATTAAAAAAAAGAAATTTTGAAAACCGAAGAAGCTTCTATGGCCAAGTTGGTAAGGCGCTACACTAGTAATGTAGCGATCCTCAGTTCGACTCTGAGTGGAAGCACTTTTTTTTATATTTCACTATATATATAATAAAACCTTAATTAATATAAATATTACGACTAGCTAACGCCAGATGCACTACAATTATATATTACGTTACCTGGCATATGTATTAACTATGACAGTATTCAACGAATATTTACATCGATCAGAAACATATAAGTTGTTTTATGTGCTATGTATTTTTGTATTGGAGTGAGAATAAATAGTGAACCTAGAACAAGTTCAACCAGGAAAAGTACTTGAACCATTTTGGCTCGACGAGAATGCATTCCGCTTCAGCGATTCTAATAGGATTTGGCCCAACTGTTTCAACATGGCCATCAATAATGACTTTGCGCCCCTTATGTTCTCTCACTTTGGCCTTCAATATCACAGTGGAATCAGGTTTGATGTGGTCTTTGAAGCTAATAGATAACTTAGCAGTAACACCCCTCTTGCTAGGTAAAAGTGGGAACCCACAGGAAGTCAAAGACTCATCAATGACAGTTGATAAGACACCAGAATGGATTTTACCATCGTAGCTGCACAATTTCTCTCCAATGTGATAATACGCTTGTAATTCATTTTGCTTGGAGTTGGTGAACACTAACGGGTCAATCTCCAAATGCTGTGGACCAAAGAAAAGACCTTGGCTCACAAAGTTGCGCCTATAAGGTTTAGGAACTCTTGATGAGTGTGTTCCATGAACATAGTCAGAATCGTTCATCAACCTCTTGTAGTTCTCTGACGATTGGATATCGTGAAGGATCTCCTTTCTTTGTTCCTCCAAAGTTCTAGTATTGGCCTCCTTGGAATCCTCTTTCCAAGGTCTAGCAAAACTGGCAAACCCAGCAGCAAAGAATGTTCCTGACAGAAGAGCTTTTCTCAAGATTGAGGCCATTGTGGCGTTCCAATTGTACTGCTTGAGTTTATGGTGTAAAGAGACAGAAGTACCAAAAATCTGGGGGGCTCAAGGAAGGAAGCGCGGAAAAGCAAACACGCGCAGGATCCAAATACCCATTTATCAAACCTTGGTTGGCACAAAATAAACAACTGCAGATCCACGTCCATTGTGGAGATTAGACGAGAGGACGCATAGAGAACTCGCTGTGATCCTACAGCAACATCATCATACACAATGCTTGAGGCCCTTATTGCTGGTATCCTCAACAGGTTCTTGGTGAGTGATGGGCGGCTAACCCGTGGTGCTTATGGTAATACTAACACAGCTAACAGGGAAGCTATGTCGAAAACTTTGACCCAAAGCAGTTGAATATCGGTATTTGGAGTGGTGACGTGAAGCTTCGAGATCTCCGGTTGAAGAAAGAGTCGCTAGATAAAATGGAACTCCCTCTTGATGTTATGTTTGGCCACTTAGGTGAACTTACCTTACAGATCCCGTGGTCTAATTTGAAAGGAAAACCTGTGAAGGTGACAATTGAGGATGTCTATCTACTGGCAGCACCTATAATGCAGGACACCTATGATCTGGAAGCTGAACTCAAGAGGGACTTGGCCCTGAAGCTTCAGAGGCTTGCAGATTTGGAGATGAGACAGAGGGCTAATCCGACCAATGCTCTCTCAGATGAAGAGGCCGCAAAGAACGAATCCTTTGCAGAGAGCCTTGTAACAAAGATTGTGGACAACCTGCAGATTCAGATCAGGAACATCCATCTCCGATATGAAGACATAAATAACGTCTTCACTGATAGCCCATACTCTATAGGTGTCACTTTGAATGAACTCTCAGCAATTTCGAGTGACGAGAAATGGCAACCTACTTTTATCTCGGTTTCTAGTCACTTAACCCATAAGCTCTTGACGTTGAAGTCCCTATGCGCCTACTGGAACACGGACTCTGGGTCCATCTACACGGATGATCACGATGACTTGCTAATCAAATTCAAGCAGTCATTGATTTTGGAACAGAACGTGGATAAACTCGAAGATACTCAATTCATATTGAGACCTGTGAGTGGTACTGGCCACTTAACTGTGAACAAACTTGGCTCCACGGAAATTCAACCACACATTAAGACCGAGGTCTTCTTCGAAGAGTTCTGTGTCGAATTGGATTCTCATCAATATAGAGATGCCTTGCTCTCAGCTTCCAAGTTTCACTGGTATAACAAGACTCACAAGTTCAAGAGATTTAGACCAAAAGTGCCAATTGAAAACAATGGTAAAGAGTGGTTCCGTTATGCTGCTAACGCCGTCTTGAATGAGATCCATGAAAAGAACTACCGGTGGAGCTGGGAATTTCTTGAGAAAAGACGTGATAATAGAAAGGCTTACATTCGGCTTTGGAAACAGAAACTTCTTCTGCCAGATATAAGCCAGGATTTGGTTAATCCCCATGACAGAGAGGAGTTTAGGGCTCTTGAAGAAGATCTCCCGTATGAAGACATTAAATTCTTTAGATCTCTTGCCAGAATGGAAATTCGAAAAGAGAGATTAGTCAATGCTGAACATGATCCAAAGCAGGAAACGTTGAAACCAAAACAGGATTCTGGAAGCTGGTTCTCCAGTTGGTGGGGCCAACCTTCGGAGGATTCTTCTCGTCATAACGGTTTAGTCATGACTGATGAGCAACGTGATGAGCTTTACCAAGCTATTGAGTTTGATGAGACCCGTGCCTTGTCTGAGGCTGTCAATGTTCCTAGGGACCGTGTCAAGTTTGAGTTGAACGCACAGTTGAAAAAAGGTGGTTTCACGATTAAGAATAGATCAACGAGAAAGGATGTCGCTAATATTGTCTGGGAAGGATGTGCTGCACAGCACTATCAGAGACCGGATTCTTTCCTATCCAACTTCACGTTGCAAGAATTCAAGATTGAAGATGGCACAGAAACAACTCTATATAAGAATCTTGTCAGTGTTAAACCATTGGACTCTGATCTGGATATTGATGAAAACAACGAACCATTCTTCAGAGTTTCCTTCGAAAACAATCCTCTTGATGGATCTGCTGATTCGGCATTGCTGGCCAAGTTGAGAAGTATGACCATTTTCTACCACGTTGAGTTCATCAACGAGATCATCAAGTTCTTCACGCCTCCGAAAGATCACCTCGATACTATCAATGCTATTATGAATGCCGCTGAGGCCACTGTTCAGGGTATTACGGCACAAACAAGAATGGGGCTCGAAGCGATCTGGGAGGACCACAAGACAATCAATGCCAAGCTTGATCTCCAGGCACCACTGATTATCCTTCCTTTGGATCCAAACTCGTGGACTTCCCCATGTGCTGTTATTGATGCCGGTCATATCAGCGTTGTCAGTGATCTTGCTGATAAGGACAAATCGAAGGAGATTAAAAATTTGGATCCTGAGGAATATGCGAAACTTGATGTTGAAGAATTGAAGACCCTTATGTATGATAAGTTCAGTCTTCATTTGCAAGACACTCAGATTCTCATTGGTCCTACCATTAAGTCCACTATTGAGCAGTTACACTCAACTAAAGATAGTTCTTCTCTGATTCTTGAGAGGCTAGACATGAAGCTTCTGTTAGAGCTTTCTATAATGCCAAGTGCGACTAATCTTGCGAAATTGAGAGCCACAGCTAGTTTACCGACCTTCAGAGCCAAGATGAATGACTATCAGTATAAAATTATGATGCAATTGATCGACAACTGTATTCCAGACTTTGGGGTTGATAACTCGGAAGAAGAAGAACCTATTACTGTTCCATTCAGCATATCGGATATCGATGATTCGCTTTCTATTCGTGGCTTGAGCGAGAGCGAACTCTTGTCTCCGGATGAAACAATTGGTGAAACGTCGAAGATTAAGCTTGTTGAAAGTCAGCATACTTTTGAGCTCAATTTTGACATTGAAAGTGTGAACTTGTCCCTTTCCAAATGCACAGATGGTAAGACTATGAATGCAGATCCTATTGTTGACATCATTGCTGAGAAGTTTGCGCTCGAATTCTTCAATACTTCGAAGGGTCTTAATGTTGACTTGACTCTTGGAACCTTCAACATTGAAGATTGGGTTGATAAATCTGGTTCTGAAGAATTCAGAAAGATGATCTCCTCTAACAACTTCACGGCAATGGAGAGCTTTGACTCCCAGAAGGATATCTTTCATTTAAAATACCGAAGAGCTCAACGCTTGGTTGATGTTAGTGGGAAACAAATTGAGATATATGACCAAGATGTTGACTTGAATCTTTCAGCTTTGAAATGTATTCTTACAAGAAAGAGTTTCTTGACAATTCTGAACTTCATCTTAACAACGTTCACTAATCCAAACCCACCTGAGACTCCAGCTGATGCTTTAAGACATAATGGTATTACTGAAGGCGAAACATCACCTGAACAGATTCGATGTAATATCAACATGGAAGGAATAACGTTGGTGCTCAACGATAATGGCATAAAGTTGTCAACTGTGAAGTTGTCTACTGCAGTGTTCGATATCTTGGTTTTACCTGAATCTTTAAAGGTCTACGGTAAGCTTGGTGCTCTTGATATCCATGATGAGATTAATGAGGGTATGTCTCGAGATTCTGTTTTAAGAAAGCTCTTAAGTTTTGATGGTGATGGATTGGCTGAGTTTAGTTATGAGACGTTTGACCCTGCTCTGAATCAGTGTGACTATTCGTCGAACTTCACTTTCAAAGCTGGCTCTTTAAGAGTCAACTTTGTTCAAGAGCCGCTAAATAAGATATTTGACTACTTGAGCAAATTCCAGAAGATGAAAGTTCTTTACGACAGTGCTAGGGATGCAGCATTCAATAATCCTGTTCTTCAGGATCAGAATATGAAATTCGATGTTCAAATAAAAACACCTATAATTGTTTTCCCGAAATTGGTGGACTTTAAGAAGGATATTTATGATAACTTGACAATTTATTTAGGAGAGTTTTCTGCTTCAAATGAGTTTTTTTCAATGGATTCTGAGCTGATGAACAAGATGAACATGAAGCTTCGCTCGACAAGATTGACATCGACTTTCCATGATAATAACAAGGTGCAGCATCTCAAGATTATCGAAGACGTTGATATTAACCTCGATGTCAGACTTCTGGAAAAGGCTGTTGATTTTGCTAAAACTACAGCATCCGGGTCTATGTCTGGTATCAAGTGTGACTTGACTGAGTTGCAGCTTGCATATCTCTATGCCCTATCACTCACTATTCCAAAAGTTTTCATTTTCGATGACTCGAAGTCTTTGTCTGAAATTGAGGATGCAGCTTTGGATGCTAACAAAGTCATAGCGCCTGGTGCTACCTATCATGCTGATAAGGAAGACGTCTCAGCAGCACCTAACACCACACCAGTCTCAGACCCCTCTGGTCTTAATATTGACTTTAAATTTGATATTCCAGAGATCTCTTTGAGAATCCACAATGGCACTAAGAATGTTGAGAATTTGAAGTCTACAGGTATCTCGAAATTCTCGCTCGAGAGCATTGGTTTGACCTATAAAGAAAAGAATGATTCTCACTTCGAATCTTGTTTGAATATCGGAGCTCTTATTGCTGAGGACATTCGTACAACAAAGGACAACAAGTTTACTGAAATTCTTCCAAGATCGGGGCGTGAAGATCATCAAGTTACCATTAAAACAACTACTAATGGCCCTGCAAATAACAAGAACACCATCGTCATGGCCAATGTGAATAATCCAACGGTTATTGTCGCATTGGATTACATTTTTGCATTAAAAGCCTTTGCAGACGTTGGTTTAAAGCTTCCGCCTGAGTTAGTAACAAGGGAGATGGAACCTGAAGTTTACAGTTTTGAAACTAGCTCTGATATTGCAGTCGATGAAGTTTCTGACTATAAGAAGCCTGATTCTGTCAGCAGATTGGGTTTCTCGATTAATATTGTCGATATATCTTTGATTTTATTGGCGGATCCGACTTCAAAGAACTCGGAGGCTATTGTTTTTAAAATTGAGCAGCTGCTTGCTTCTCAACAGAACATAGGCTCAGCTAGTGCAAACAACGTTGGGATGTTCTTGTGCAGGATGGACGACTTTGATGGTAACAGGCTAAGAATTATTGATGACTTTTCCTCTTCGCTAACAGTTGATTCAAGAGAAAGTACTCTAGAAAATCATCTAACTAACATACAAGTTGCTGTTGAGCCATTGTTGATGAGAGTTTCGTTAAATGATATCAAGTTGGCCCTTTCAATTTTCAACAAAGCGTCTGAGCTTGCTGAGAAAGCAGGTCTTGTGGAACCTTTGCCTCCTTCTGAGGATCAAGAAACTACCTATGCCACATTTACGAGAGAATTCAGACGCAGGATCTCACAATATGCACCAAGTATTGTTACTTCTCTGTCCGGCAGCCGCACTAGGCGCCTATCCATGAATAATACCGAATTAATTATTAAGGCCGAGCGACTTACCGCGGATATCGAAGGTTTCCGTTTGGTGTTGATTGGTAGTGTGAACGAGCTTCCAGTTCTGGATACATCTGTTAAACCTTTCCAGGTCCTCGCAAAGAACTGGTCTACTGATCTTGAGATTGATACCAACATTGAGTCGTTTGTGAATATCTTCAATTACTCTAAGTCTTCTTGGGAACCACTTCTTGAGCCGTGGCCATTTACTGTTCATATATCACGAACAGAGATTCCAAAACCAAAGCTTGTGGCTGACTTGATTGGGAGAAAATCTGTTGAGGCAACTTTGTCCTCTCGCTCAATTGCCTTGCTGTCTAACATGTTTTCATCGATATCTGGTGAGAAAGAGATTCACGCCAGGGGTTCTTTAAGTTCTTACAGGATTAGTAACCAAACAGGGTTTGGTATTAATGTGTGGATTGATTCTACTGAGGGCCGTCCAAAGTTGACAAACGTGAGAGATGGTGAAATTATCCCTTGGGAGTTTGAAGATTGGAGAATGATTCGAGAGAACTTGGGCACCGATAATCAGAAGGGAATCATCGGTATTGAACTAGTGGATTCAGGCTATGATTATGTCACAAAAATTCCGGTCTCTGGTGAAGGTGAGGATGTATACATGTTGACGCCTCCAACAAACGGATATCACAACAGAATCATCACTGAAATCACCTTAGAAGAGGACAACGTGAAAACCATAACTTTGAGATCGACTATGGTAATTGAAAATGAAACACAAGTGAACATTATCATCAAAGGTCAAAAAGAGTACAAGATCAAGGCGGGAACTTCAAGGGCTCTTCCTGTTGATGAGGTTTATGAGACTAACTTTTACGTCAAGCCAGAGATACAGGTTCCATTTGAGTGGTCTGAGAACTTCTTATTCTGGAAGAAGCTCAGTTCTGGTTCTGTCTCCCTCAGATGTTCTTCCAGTGATCCAGATGACTCCACATGTTTCTACTTCCAAGTTCATGCGCAAACGAGCTCCGAACCGCTCTCACGCATATACCCATATATGAACGTCGTTATATCTGCGCCATTGGAAATTGAGAACCTCCTTCCCTATGATATTTCATATAGGCTCTATGACAGAAGTTCTAAACGTGACTGGAAAAACTCTCTCAAGAAAGGTAACAGTAGTCCTGTTCATGTTGTCAAGTTGGAGTATTTCTTGCTCTTGAGTGTACATCCAAAAGACTCTGGTTTTGGGAAAAGTGATTTTGCAATTATCAACTCCCCACAGAACAGCGAGTTCAAACGAGAAACACGTCTATGCTTGAAGCATGAAGACGGTCAAGTCTTGAATCTTGGAATTCGTTATAACGCATCTCGAAGCAGCGGATCGGGTCTGAAAGTCACGATCTTTGCTCCCTATGTTATCTTGAATCGTTCTGCTAAAGACTTGTTTATTAGCGAGAAATACAATGTGCTTCAGTCTAAGGTATCTGCTGGCGATGATATGTTGAAGAGCACTACGCCAAGGATGTTCTCGTTTGAGGAAGAGTCTGATATCAAATCAAGAGCTTTGATCAAGCTTGGCGATTCTCAATGGAGTAAGCCTATCAGCCTTCAGAATATTGGTCAGAAGGGTCAAGTTGATATGCAGCTTCCAAATAAGAAGACAGAGATGAACTTGGGTATTGATCTCGAAGAAGGTCAGGGTAAATATAAAGTTACAAAAGTTATAACGTTTTCTCCACGTTATATTCTCAGAAACAACCTCACGGAGGTTATCGAATGTCTCGTGGTGGGCTCTTCCGAGTCATTCCGTGTTTCTCCCAATGAACTTCAGACTTTATATGCTCTCCCAAGAGTTGAAAGAAAGCAAATTCGCATTCGTTTGCTTGGTGGCAAATCAGAGTGGTCTTCACCATTTAATATCAAGGATGTCGGGCTTATCTATTTAAGGGCATTTGATCAGACTAAGGGTGTCACCTTGCTCAAGGTTGATATACTGTTGGAAAAGGGATCTTTATTCATAAATGTCTGTGATGGTGAAAATCGCTGGCCATTCTCCATTCGTAATTTCAGTGACCAAGAGTTCTTATTCTATCAAAACAATCCTTATTTGAATGAGAATGATGAGATCGTTCAAAGTGGTGGTGAGTCCTTCAAGCCATTGTTCTATAAGGTTCCGCCAAAGAGCGTCATGCCTTATGCATGGGATTATCCCGGTGCCTTTTACAAAGAGATTGTTTTGAGAGCTGGTGGGAGAGAGAGGCATGTTCAGTTAGCTGAGATTGGTAATCTGCGTCCGATGAAAATTCCAAGCAACAGTACAATTGTTGACTTGAACGTCGTTGCTGATGGTCCGACTCAAACACTTGTGATATCTAACTATGATCCATCACAGAGTCTCTATAAATTGATTAATCCTGGAACAGACTCTAGTTATACTGTGGGTAACTCCACGGATAAATTCAAGGTTGTTGAAGGTGATTCGGATATGACAACTCAGGTGCGCCTGAAATTCGAAGGGTTTGGTTTATCTCTTGTGAATACACACTTGCAAGAACTCTGCTATGTGACTGCTAAGGGGATTGAGCTTCGGTACAATGATTCAGATACTTATCAAACTTTGAGTTGGAAGCTTAAGTGGCTTCAGATCGATAATCAGTTGTTTGGAGGTATATTCCCAATTATCTTGTATCCTACTGTGATCCCCCAATCTGCAAAGGAGATGAATAACCATCCTGCTTTTTCTGGTTCTATTTCAAAAGTCAAAGATGATAGTCATGGTGTTACTTATATCAAATATGCGACTATCTTGTTACAGGAGATGTCCTTGGAGGTCGATGAAGACTTCCTGTTTGCTTTACTAGACTTCACCCAGATTCCAGGTGCTTCTTGGTCACATTCTGCTCCAGAAAAGTTGTGTGATGAAGTTGTCACACTTCCTGAACCTGGGAAAAATAGTTCTGACAGCGATCTTTATTTTGAAGCATTGCACTTGCAGCCGATTCAGATGAATTTATCATTTGTTCGTACGGAGAGGGTCAATGCCCATGATGATTCTCAACCACAGAATATTTTGATGTTCTTTGTGAACATTTTGACCATGGCTCTTGGTAATATTAATGATGCCCCGATCAGATTGAATGCTTTGTTAATTGAGAATGTGAGGGTTCCAATCCCTGTGTTGTTGGAGCACGTTCAGACACACTATGGCCAGGCATTCATGTCCCAAATCCATCGTGTCATTGGCTCTGCTGATGTAATCGGTAACCCTGTTGGTCTCTTCAATAACATCAGCTCGGGTGTTATGGATATTTTCTATGAGCCATATCAGGGTCTCGTTATGAACGATAGGCCTCAGGAATTAGGTATTAGTCTTGCCAAAGGTGGTTTGAGTTTCTTGAAGAAGTCCGTCTTTGGATTCTCTGACAGTTTCGCCAAAATCAGTGGATCTATTGCTAAAGGCTTGACTACTGCTACGATGGATAGAAACTTCCAAGAGCGTCGTCGTTTGGCGCAGAGACGCAACAAACCAAATCACGCACTTTACGGTCTTAGTTCAGGTGCATATTCTTTCTATGATGGTATCGCTAGTGGCATCTCTGGCATCGCTTTGGCACCTGTGGAAGGTGCTAGTAAAGAAGGTGCTAGTGGGTTCTTGAAGGGTCTGGGTAAAGGCTTGATTGGCTTGCCAACTAAGACTGCAATTGGTATGTTTGACATGGTGAATTATGTCAGCGAAGGTATCAAAAATACTACTACGACGTTTGATGCCACTGGTTTGGATAAAGTGCGTCTTCCAAGATATATTTCTCGTGATTCTGTGATTGAAACGTTTGACGAAAGAGAAGCGCAGGGTCAGTACTGGTTGAAATCTGCTGGTGGCGGTCAATTCATAATGGATGACTATGTTGCACATGTTGTTCTTCCTGGCGATGAAATGGCTGTTATTGTGACATATAGCCGTCTCCTAATGGTTTCCACTGCGACTTTGGATATTAAGTGGGCTATCAGTTTTGATAAGATTAATTCGGTGACGCAAGAGAAGACTGGCATCAAAATTGGTCTCATGAATGCAAAGCAAGGACCTTTCATTCCTGTGCCACATGTTGATTCTCGCAGATTCCTGTATAGGAACATAGGTGTGGCTGTTACTGAGTACAACAAGCATTGTCAAGTTATCTTATAGGTTTTATTTAATATTTACATTGATGATTGCTTTTACTGTTTCTCGCTTTTACTGTTTCTCGCTAAACGCATTACTTGTATCACCTGCCCTTTTTGGTAAGCTCACAAAGAATTTCGAAGCGTCCTCTTTCTTCTCAAACTCAAGTTGCAAAGTCTTTGCAGAGATAGATCCCATAGATGTCTGTATGACAATCATTCCATCTCTTAGTATAAACTGACCGGGTAGTAAAGGCAGACTGTCTGGGCTCTTCATAATATCAGATAATATTACCCTTCTCCATTCATGAACAAGGGGTTTCCGCCTCTTCTTCACCTTGATTTCTTTAAAAGTGTACAGCGGTCCCAGGGTGTTATACTGTCTTATTATCTCCTGTGCCGTCTTAGACCACTTAATTTCGCTCATCTGTGGGGTGATCTTGGAAGCATATGAGTATTCATACTTTGGCATAACAGATGGTTCCTTATAAGAGCCATTTGCAATGACATCAGCGAGGAGCTGAGCGCCTTCCAAGGCACACCTGTCTCTCAGAGATCTCAATGTCTCACTCTCATGGATTTCAATACCTTCTTTTTGTGCCACTATAGCACCTCTGTCAAACTGTGTAGGATGTAGTGTCTGCACTGTGACGCCTGTGGACTGATCACCATTTAGGAGAGCAAACTGCAGAGGACTAGCACCTGAGTACCTTGGAAGTAGTGATGGATGTACGTTCAGTGAATATGGGATTGCTTCGATGAACTTCTTCGGTATGAGCTTGCCATATGACACTGCAATAGCCATGGAATAGTTCTTCCATATGAGATGATTGATCTCAGCCGCAGTCTCAGCCCTTACAACAGGTAGACCAAGCTCCTCTGCGAATTGGGCAATTGGAACATCACTCAGCTCTTTATGGTCTCTTCCCGTTCTTTTTGGATGTTTGGCGATCACATCGATGGTATTTATAAGTGATGCATCCCTCTTCTGTAGCCCTAAGAGGGCCTTCAGGGAGACTATGCTAAACTCATCAGAGCCGAAAAACGCAATTCTCAGTGGTCTGGATGCCGTGTGGACCCTCCTAGTGGATCTCAAGCCCAACGGTTTCCACAGAAGTAACATTTTGTCTCGGCTACTGTGGATTGTTAACATACCAAAATTTCATCGCGTCCCGAAACTATTATCAACATCAGCATCAACATCAGGTCGAAGATGAAGAGGTACCTCACAGTGGCGACATGTGCACTCGTCGGTGTCACTGCGGGTACACTGTACTTGTTCTCTGTGTACGGTCCGCAATTGGGCCACAGGTTGCACTATTCCGGTACGCAAACTTCTCTAATGGCCTTCTCCGGCTCCATGGGTGTTGCACTGAGTGGTGTTCCTGGTGGTATCGTTGTTGATAGGTCGTTAGCCGTTGCTTTGGTTGCTGGAGGACTGTCCATAGCTATCGGTTACGGTGGGCTGAGTGCGCAGTTTAGCAATGTTTTCCCCAGCATTGTACTCAGTGCTGCTTTGAGTTGTCTCATTGGTGTTGGTTCCACCCTCATCAACTCTGCCATGATAAAATGCTCTGCATTGAGCTTCCCCGATAACAGGGGCATAGCGACGGGTTTTCCCATTGCAACGTATGGACTGAGTGCGTTTTTGTACTCGCTGGCTGGGCATTGGCTCTTTGGATCAGATACAGGATCTTTTTTGGCGTTCTTGGGGTACTCGACCCTCATTATTTGTCTAATGGGACTGCCGGTGGTCTATGTTGCTGATAAAGAAAGCCAGACAGCATACCAACAGGCCGTTGAGCTCATGCCCTACTCGTTAGAGATGGAAGATGGCGTAAGGAGAAAAGACGTTGAGGATTCGGTGAATGATTTCAACAAGATCGACGTTCTGAAGAGTTCGAGGTTCTGGATTCTCATGGTCATCTTGGGTATCCTGGCTGGACTGGGTCAACTATACATCTACTCGTGTGGATTCATGGTCAAATCTCTACTACAGGATGCCGATGATGAAGCCGTAAGGCATGCGCAGTCTTTCCAGGTGTCGTTGCTATCGATCTGTAATTGCATGGGTCGACTGATATGCGGTGCGTGTGGTGATTTCCTCTCGAACAGCCTAAAACAGCGGAGAAGCTGGATTGTTTTTGTCCCCTCTGTCATCCTCTTTGCTGTTCAGATCATATGCTTCAACTTATCTGAATACAATTCCCTCTGGATAACGTCTGCATTGAACGGTGCCGGTTATGGCTTCACCTGGAGTTCCATACCTCAGATCCTCATAGAGTTTTTCGGTATTACTCCCCTCTCCTTCTCGTGGGGATTTATAAACATGGGTACTATTTTACCAACTTTTTTCTTCACTCATCTATTTGGATCGATATATGATTCCAATGCCATCGGTGATGAAAACACTGGAGCTCGTGTATGTCTCCGTGGAAGGGACTGTTATAGGCGTACATTCGCTTTCTCTTCGGGATTCGCAGCATTGACAATGGCTATGGTAATATGGATCAATATTAGGCCCTTTCTGCTGACCAAGAAGTACCAGTCCTTGTCATAAACTACCTATTATATACAATTTATTCAATCTATTTAATCTATTTATGGTTCCTTGTATGTTTATGTAATCTGTTCTGTAATTGATACCGAAATCTCACGTAAGCTTGTCCCCTTTGTGGATCTTCAGAAACTTCTTGTTATGTTCTTAGCCCATTGAGAGGAAGTCGATGTATTTTTCTGTTTCATCGCTGATCTGGTGTCCATCATCTTCCAAGGAATGTCTCAGTCCAATAAGTATGTCCCAACGCATGCCAGAAGAGGCTCATCACGATCACGATCACAATCACAAAACCACAGCAGATCGGCAACGGGCATAGTCAACACCCAAGAGGATCTCGAGAGAAGAAGACAGAGGTTCGGTCCGTCTGCACAGAATCTAGATACTGGATATGGCTTGATCAGTCGAGGTGAAGATAATAGACTACAGAGGGATGCAGAGGCAAGGAAGGTATTCTTCGATAAGATACGTAAAGAGTTTGCTGAGACCTTCTCTTCTTGTGACCTTGCCACTTTATCCATTTCCATGAAGAACATGTCCTTGAAAGAGAACGCTACTGCTTCACAGGATGCATCCAAATCCAATTCTGAAGAGGATCAGAAGCTTTCGAATGTGATGATGTCATTGAGTGAGTATTCCAAGTCCTTAGGAACCAATAATGTCATACTGACCCCAAAATAGGAAAGCTCAGAGAGGCTCTGTTGAATAGCGAGCCTGATGACTTCAGCAAGAGTGTGTTTTTATTCTCAATACGGATATCTTCGAGGATTGGTCTCCATCGGACATATATTCCCTCTATTACCTACCTTTTGAAGAACAGACAAATTCTAAACAAATCAGAACTGAGAGAGATATCAAACTTATACATTCTCCATCTCTCACACTTCAGTAATACAGATCACCTGGCATTACAAGAGTACTTCAAGTACGCCAAAGATGACATAAGGCTCGGTCAGATCTTGGTCGCCTGGAGAAACAAAGACTACATAAAGTGGTTTGAGCTATATCATTCCGAGAAGGATGTCTCTAGACATAAGATGATGAGTTTCGGAGAACCCACGATGATTCTCTTTACTATGAAGTGTATTCAAAAGGCATATTTCCAACTTCCAAGGTCATATGTTGAAAAGTTGTTCTTTATGGGCGTTGAAGAGTTACAAAGGAGATTCAGCTGCAATTGGGTATTGGAAGGTGATACTGTAGTTATCAGATCTCGCAGATAAAAAACAGTTTATGCACGAATTAATGTGACTTATGACCATAAGAAGTAGTTTTCGCGGAATTCTTTCGAGAGCCCCGTAGAGCTGTTTCCATAACAAAGAAGTTCTCTTTCTTTTGCCTTTGCTTTGTTTAGATAAAGGGTTTTGCATTGTGAAGATGGAGTCATTCCAGGCTATTGAGAGCATAAACTCGATCCGAGATTTGAGCTCTACCCACTTCGAGGACGGCACGATCAAATTGGCCAATGTGATGGAGGAGGTGAACTACTTGAAGAAACAAGTGAGTTGGTGAATAGATCATTGAAAGAAATAATGCATTGGGGGGCTAACATATCACATAGATAACGAATATAAGGCAAGATATGGCGGATTTCCTCACGGGGTTGGCGTCCATGTCGCCAAGTTCGAAACGTAAGTTACCTTGCACCTTTGCCAGTAAACGACAAATACTGACGACATACCAGCGACTCAGGTGTTCGAAGAGAACATCCGGCGTGTGAACACGCTGCAGAAGACTCTGGATGACTACGTGGAAAGATATAAAAAGCTAGTCCCATTAATGGAGCTCGTCCAGAAGGAGTTGGGCACTAGTGTGCCAGACAGGCAAGAGCCTTCGATCAAGCCACCGACTATGACGACAACCACAAGCAACTCTTCACTCTCAGTGAAGAAACCAAGGAAAAGATCATACACAAAGAAGAACAGCGCAGCGACTCCACAGGCCGGCTTCACGCCAGCGACGATACCTGAGGTTGATGGGAGCGAGTCCCAGCCGATCCTGCTTTGAATGTATATCTGACTTACGAATTTTGTGTAGCACCCCACTTCTCTTCTATCCCATGTTGCATCATAACCTTCACAACTGAAGCTCCTTCTGGATGTCCTTAATTGCCTTGCCCAATTGCGCTGGGTCCACGCCCTCGTCACATAACGCAGCGGCGATCCTGAGAACCTGCGCATCGATCTGGACGCCCATGAGCTTCGCCAATTGCTCCAACAACTTTGTAGTTTCGTTCTCCATCTCTTGCCTCCCTGGCGGTTTGATGTTCGTTGTTCGTCTTCCCGTTGTGAAAGGAATTCAAAAAGAGAACAACAACCTCGAAGAGAAAGCGACTTCCCAACAGTACGAAAAATGTCGGTCCCAGCATTGAAATTGCTCTTGGCTACACTGCTGTTTTCGGTGTGCTACGGCCTCGATCAGAGCATAGTGGAGAAATATGCTAAGGCCTCGAAGGATTCTTTGCTATGGGGAGCTTATAGGCCCAATGCATACTTTGGGGTGAGACCAAGGATTCCCCACTCATTAATAAGTGGGCTATTTTGGTTCAATGCCGATGATGTGAACAACATCCACAAGATCAGACACTTCTGTGACCAGGGGTTAGATTTCCAAGGATTTGGCTGGGAGAGATATGACCCACGGTTTGGAGGGCATCAAGTTATGAAGGATAATGAACTCGGCATCGATCTCACCATTGATTTCGTGAAAACGAATGATGGCAACTGGGCTTCTAGGGTGAAAGGTGTTCCAAGAGAAGGCTTTGAGGGGAAATCCACCAGCGTTGTATTTTACACTGCTTTGGAAGGTGAGGACTCGATGTTGACTTCTGCTTCTGGTAAGCCCTTTGACGGCTTTAACGCTGGCGAGATAATCAAGCTCTTTGGACAATCCGTGGAACTTGAAAGCTTTGAAATTGATATCACTGATGGGCCTCCGACTAACAACCACAAGAGGGTGCGGAAATCTACTTTGCTTGAGCCAAGCTTGGACCCTGGTAAGACGCATTACATGTCATTGAACGTTCCAGATGATAATGCTTGGAAAGCCACAGATATCTTTAGTGTGCTATTACAAGATTCTATCAAGGATCTCTCAGAAAAGCATCATCATACACAGATCAATCCAGATCCAGCCTCCTTGCTCGTGTTGAGAAACGTCAACGACTTCGAAGGCAATCTCCATATGGTCCAAAAGATTTTCAAAGGCGAATTCGAGTTTGATATCATATACAATTCAGAGAAGTCCAGGGAGAAGATCACAGCGGAATCTATCCCATCTTTGATCCATTCTATGGAAGCCAAATTTGATAAAAAGTTTGAAAAGGCATTTGAGTTGCAGGAGCCTTTTATTGGGTCAAAATATCAAACATTCGCTAAAGAGGTATTCTCAAACCTTCTTGGTGGTATCGGCTACTATTATGGTGATCATTTGGTGGATCGTCATTCTGAATTGAATGAGGAAACTTATGATCAAATCAAACTCAATGGTGCCATTGAAGGTCCGACGGAGCTTTTTACTTCATGTCCAAGTAGGACGTTCTTCCCTCGTGGATTTTATTGGGATGAAGGTTTTCATTTGATCCCAATGCTCGAATATGACGTGGACTTGACGCTGGAGATCGTGAAAAGTTGGTTCGATTTGATGGATGATGACGGATGGATCGGTAGAGAACAAATCTTAGGCCCAGAAGCTAGGTCTAAGGTCCCTGAAGAGTTCCAAGTGCAGAGTCCAAAGATTGCTAATCCGCCTACACTGATGCTTGTCTTTGTAGAATTGCTAACTAAGGCTAAGAAGGCAAAGGATGAGATTGGCTTCGGTGTTGATTTGGATCAACCAGAAGAAATCACAGAGTTTGGCGAAATCAACTTTACAGAAATCTCAGATGCCCACATTAAATACCCGGAACTGCTCATTGACTATGCTGAACAGATCTATCCGAAGTTACAACTTCACTACAACTGGTTTAGAAAAAGTCAAAGAGGCGAGCTAGAAGAGTTTGACCGTGAACCCTATTCGCTGGTCGAGGCATACAGATGGAGTGGACGTACATTCTCGCACTGCCTTCCATCGGGTCTTGATGATTACCCAAGGGCCCCTGTCCCAGATATCGCTGAGCTCAACGTGGATCTCATCAGCTGGATCGGTGTCATGACGGGATCCATGAGGCAAATCGCTGAGCTTTTGGGTAAGAGGGAAGACGCCATTGAGTACCAAAACATTGAACATGCCATCAAGAAAAACATTGAGGACCTACATTGGTCAGAAGAAGACAAGATTTACTGCGATGTATCTGTGGATAAGAATGACGATGATGCCTTTTATTGTTTCAAGGGCTATGTCTCTCTCTTCCCCTTCCTATTGAGGCAGCTGGAGCCAGGCAACAAACACTTGAAGCATCTGATTGAGCTCATCAGTGATCCTGAAGAGCTCTTCTCTCCGTATGGAATCAGGTCCCTCTCGAAGAAGGATACTAACTATAAGACAGGTGAAGACTACTGGAAGTCCCCTGTCTGGTACAACATCAACTATCTGATCCTCGAGGCTCTTCAGCACTACGGCTCCGGTGCAAACGGCGCTCTTCTAGATGAGTCCACCAGAACACTTGCCAATGGCACCTATTCCACCCTCAGAGTGAATCTCGTTCTCAACGCCCTGAAGAACTGGGAGGAGACTGGCTATCTCTACGAGCAGTACAGCGACGTCACAGGCGCTGGGCAGGGAGCTAAACACTTCACTGGCTGGACTGCGCTCACAGCCTTCATGATGAAGATGCCGCCATCGTTGGTGGTCTGAACGTTTTTTGGTGTGCTTTTAACCGCTGTGTATTTAAACAGAAGCTTTCGCATCCTTTTCTCATCAACTCTTCTTACGTGTAGTCAAACGAACAAGGTGGCTGATATCGAAGTTCAGGCAATGGTTAGAGCAAGAAAGAAGGCTGACAATATTGGTGAGTCCATCCTCAATGTTGTGAGAGTCTAATCTGACACTTTTTAAACAGAAGACGACGGGTCGGTGAAGGGAACTCCAGAAGAGGTTATCTTGGAGTACTTAAAGAAACAATACCGCCCATACTCTACAAACGACATTATCCAGAACCTTCATGGGGAGTTCTCAAAAGCGGTAGTACAGAAGACGTTAGAAGGATTGGGCAGTAAGGAATTGATTGTTACTAAGATGTTTGGTAAGGTGCTCATTGTCTCCGCGGCTAAGATAGAGATTGTCTGTATTGATGGTTCAGTGAAACGGTTCATGATACTAACAGACGCCCAGGACGAGAATGAGAGAAAAGCTAATTATCCAGAGCTCTTGAGGAAGGCTACTGAAGAGTTGGACACAGAAGAGACGAAATTGGCCGATTTACAAGAAGAACTGAAGGCGGTGAAGAAGTTCCCGGATGATCAGAGCCTTGAAATGATGATCTCTAGCCTGGAGTCTGATTTGAAATCACTAGAGGACAGGATCGAGAAGGCATCCAATAAGGAGAGTATCAGTTTGGAGTCTATTAACTGTTTAAAGAATATCACTGTCGCTGTCACAAAGGAGACCGATAAGAGGCTGAAAATTGTGGGTATTTTTTTGAGATTCTCCCCTCCCTCCAGTTCTTCAAGTATCACTAACAAGTCTCGTCTAGTACAAGGACTTCATGAAGTATCTCTCTGAATTCATTGATCCCAAATCATTAATCGTGAGTGCACGTGTTATTTCTATGTAGAAATTACTAACTATCTGTAGGATGAGCTTGGGCTCGATGAGCCAAAGCTCTGCCAAACCGCCGACCTCCATTGAGATATGAAATGGCTAAGAAAAAAAGAAAGATATGGCAGTATTTCCAAAGTCGATGAAACGCCACAGCACTGGCATTCATAGACCCCCCAAAAAAGCCCATTCAGTGGAAAATAAGGCTAAGCAAATATATGATTTTTTATGATTTCTGGAAAATGAGTATGTCGTTTTTCTATCTTTAACTTTGGAACGAAAATACTATTCAAACCATTCAAAATAATTACCCATTTGCGCTATCAATTGTTGCCCTATCTTTTCCAGTAAGGTTACTGGCTTCGCTATGTTAGCTGATTTATCTTGGATCTTTTCCAATCCTATCGCAACCTTGTGTTTGTTCATGAAGCGCGTGCCTGGTAGGCGATGACGGTAGGCCTGCATGAAATTCTGATCCGGAGCTGGATTCTATCCAGATCGGGAAATGATGTGCATATCAATGCAGGAGCATCATCCCGATTGGGAAGAGTTTTTGACTTGAGAAGGGGAGAGAGAAATTTGACTACCGAAACAGAAGCAGAACGAATTGCCAAGATGAGATGTACGCAAAGAGGAGGTTAAAGAATCTAAATGCCTTTGATAGAGGTCCAGTAATTACTATAGTGTGCAGTCCGCAGTTGATTACTGGTACTTGTCCTACGATTGTATCAGATGGTAAAATTCCACCACCTCTACGATCAGAAAAAGACCATCGGTAACATCCTCTACACCAGCCTCTTGATAATGCGCCAAAGATGAACGAGGAAACTTGAACACCATCCGCTCAAAGAGCCAGAGATCTCGGGCTCTAGCGTTTGCTGAGGATGCTGCCTTGATGAGGCTTTGCAGTTTTTCATGCACGTTACTCGCCTCGATTAGGAAATCGACCAACCCGATTTCGCGAGAGATCCACTGCGAGAGTAAACAGATGTGTGCGTTGACAATTGATCTGAGGTTATTGGGACCAGCCAACTCATACTGATCCATACTAGCCAACCTCGCCGCTTATGCTATATTTAAAGGCGAATGATGCTGCCTCATCTGCCTCCCAGGTGCCTTAACTGTCTGATCTATAAACTTCATACGCTCTTTTGATCCACGTTCTATCTAACCCACTGGTGTCACTCTCTAACATTTACCAAACAAGTCACTCTTTTCAAAGGACACATATAGAAGATTTACAATGCAATTTCTCCCGATCCTTCTCATATCGAGTCTTTTTCAGCTGGTTTTGTCAGCGCCAATCGTCATAACCAGAATGCATACTGCTCCAACTGTTACTGTCGTTGACACTTACACAACTGTTACCAACACCCACACTGCTCCAACTGTTGAGATCTTAGTAAGTGATGGTGTAACGTACACTTTTACTTTGACTGATTTCACAGCTGCGGAACCGACCACCTTCACTTCTTATGTCAACAAGAACGCCGATGCTGCTGCCACAACTGATGCTACTGCCACAACTGGTGCTGCTGCCGCTACTGGTGCTGCTGCCGCTACTGGTGCTGAGTCCAAGACTACAACTACATTGTCTCCAGACACTACGGATGACGGCGATAATGTCACCGTAACCACTCCTGTGGCTGATTCCCAAACCGCTGCCAGCGCCCTAACCACTGCCGAAACTCTCACCACTGAGCAAAACACTGCGCAAACTACTACTCTTGTGAACACTCCAGCTACTACCGAAGCATTTTCTACCGCTTTACAATCTTCTGTACCAACTACATCAGCTGCCACAACATTCCCTCTAACGACTACTTCTGCCACTACTTCTGCCACTACTACTGCCACTACTTCTGCCACTACCTCTCCCACCACCTCTGCCACTGCTACTGATGGTAAGCTCAGCTCTGTCCCAACTGCTATTGTCTACTCCCCATACAATAATGACAACAGTTGTAAGGATTCTGCCACTGTATTGACGGATTTGACGCTTATCAAGTCAGCAGGCATCCCAACAATTCGTGTCTATGGTACCGATTGTTCTTCCATTCAAA